>BLSH010122669.1:147557-169240 GCA_018402905.1 Glandirana rugosa | reverse complement strand
CGGTCACGGCCTAGTCAACCTCTAGGCTCCTACTCCACATCCACCCCCCTTCCCGTTTTTTTACTTGATTTTAATTTATTTTCCCTATCCCCATTTATTTGTAGGGCACTTGCCCTAGTTTGAAGATGATTTTAGAACAGTTATATGGCTTCTACCGTTAATTAATACTTTTCAGACACAGTTTGAAGATGATCCACATTCACCTCCATTTTTGCTTTTTTTATGTTTTTATTTTTTAAAAAATATTTACAGTTATTTCCCTGTCCCCATTTTTTTGTAGGGCACTTGCCCTACCCTTACCCCCATTTTACTTCCTTTTGCAGCCCTCTAGGGCTTTCCAGGACTTTGTTACAGCCATTTTTGTGCATAAAAGTTCGGGTCCCCATTGATTTCAATGGGGTTCGTTGTCCGTGCGATCGTTCGGGGTTCCGTCCGGACCCGGACCCGGACTTTGTCCCGAAGTTCGGACGGACCAGCAGAACCCGAACTTCCAGAGGTTCGCTAAACTCTACTCTTCTGGGAAGACTGTCCACAAGGTTTAGGAGTGTCTATGGGAATGTTTGACCATTCTTCCAGAAGTGCATTTGATTGGTCTGACCCTGAAGTTGGACGAAAAGGCCTGGCTCACAGTCTCCGCTATAATTCATCCCAAAGGTGGTGTTAGGCAGGGTGGCTAACAAATTTAGTTTGATAGGTGGTAACTAGCCTGGCTAATTGTTAGGTGGATCCACTGACTTTTCTCTAACTCTGGATTTGATGTACCTCTCTCTTCTGTTACTAGGTGGCATTGTTGCCTGTGGCATTGGAATGACAGGGGGCATAGTGAATTCAGACTAGGAGTGGATAGGTTGTTTCAGTCAATTGGCAGGGGTTTTCTTCGGCCCCTTGGCCTGCTGGGAGAGCCTATTTATTTGGGAGGAGTCAGGTGATCGGGGTTCTGTTCCACCTGGATGGCTGTCTTAGTGGACTTGTGTTACAAGGCTCTGGGTTGCTAGGCCAGAAGCCTGAAGCCTATCCCGGGAGGACCTGACTGCTAGGCTGTCCAAGGCCTATCCAGGTTTGAGAGAAGTAGAGCAGGGTTGGGGCTTTCGGCCAGAAGCCCAACAAAGTTGCAGGGGTACCACCGGACAGGGAACCACATCGTTGCCAGCAGTGAGGGAGAAGCAGTTGCCACATGGGACGACCACTCCTCTTACCAGAGGCAAGTAAAGATAAAGGTCAGAGATAAAGGGGACCCAGTTGCCATTAAGGGACAACCACTCCTGTTATCAGAGGCCAGTTTATGGAAGTCTGAAGAAGTACCAGAGCAGCCTTATTCACTAGCAAGGGACAGTGAACAAGTGGGAAAGCTTCAGCAGAGTGCCAAGCCAGGGACCAAGCGGGTTAGCGGGGTGACACTTGAGGAGAATACAGTGGGTTAGCTTTGGAAAAGCTCAGGGGATCCAGTGACAACTGGGATCTTGAAGTCTAGTGAGAGACTGGGAGCTCATTGAGCAAAGATCTACAGTAGGATACTGTGAGATGTGAGAGAAGTTCTGCAGCGAAACACTGTGAGTTAAGTGTACAGATCTACATTGAAGTTTGAGAGTTCAGTTGCTATAGGAGATAACAGTTCTACAAATACAGTTACTGCATCCAGATTAAAGGCCCTCTACCTGTATAGTTGTCTGCCTATTTTTGTCTCTGTGTCTGCCAATTGCTATTGCATATGCCTAAGGGTGTCCTGGCCCTAAACCCTTTCTCCCCAAATTCTTGTTTAGTTTGTGTAGCCTTGCCCCCATAGGGGTGGCTGGAAGTAGTGGTTCACCTGTCACTCTGCCCTCAATCGTACAAGTCTTTTCATCTGGAGTCAGGAAGAACAGGCCGGTACTTTGGGTTTTTTTTGTTTTTATTGGGGGATTTAACTCGGATGAGTGAAGGGTAATTATGGAATGCCCAGTGGATCAAAAGTTCTTTAACAGGACTGTACTATATGCACACTAGTATATACACTCCTCTTCTTCCTCCAGCACAACACTTGCTTCTCCTTGCTTCTAGCACAACACTTGCTTCCGGCCTAGCTAGCACATGGTGAGGCCTGCTGTAGCTTTAGCACAGCCTCCGAACCGCCCATTACAGGCAGGGACCGCGAGTCTCCTTAGTGCAGCAAAGTACATAGCGTGCTAGCTAGCCTTGATGGACTACTGCACCCAGCCCATCCTCTTGGGGTCCTGCCAGCCCTCCTGGATGCAACAACCCATTACACGGCCCAGTGACACCACAGTCCCAATTGGCTCCTGCATCCTTCTCAAACTGTCTCTCACCCCAATCTTCTCCAGCATGCCTCTTCCAGCTTCCCAGGGTCTGTGTCACTCACCGACACCTGACACTTGCAGTTCCTCTCCTGTAGATCTCTCTTGTAGTACTCTCTCCCACTGCCCTTTCTTGCTCTCTCACTTGTACCTCTCTTCCAGGATCTCACTCTCCTCCTGGATGTACCCGAGCCCCAGGCCAAGGTCATCCCCAGACTAGGGACTCCCGCCAGGCCTTGACAGCCTCCGTACTACTCCATCTCCATCTCTTCCACCCAAACTCTCCTCCAGGACTGGGCTGACCCCAGGTATTTGAGGAAGCCTGCCCCCTGCCAGTCCAAAGTTGGGGATTGGTCAGGGTTCCCCAAGATACCTCAAGAAATTTCCCCAAGAAAGCCTCACCTCATTTTCCCCACCCTTTCTTCCAGAACCTCCTGAACAGAAAGGAGGGGTAACCAATGGGTGTTACTCCCTGCAGTCACCAGCCACTCCCTAGGCCACTCCCATGCCCATGATCAAAATAATCAGGGCTGACTACCAGTCTACTACCAAATCTACTATCTAGCACCTACCTATGGTAGAGAGCGCTACATTCACATTCAAAAAGTGACTGGCGCCCATGTTTCCAACTTGCATTACACCCACCATGCCTAGTAACCCATACTGTGAAGAAGGATGACAGCTCTCCCTAACTCTGGAGGTCACCATTAGGCCTCTAGGGGTCGGGGACCCCGCTACAGGGTTGAGGTCAGGACTCTCTGCAAGCCAGTCAAGTTCCTCCACCCCAAACCCGCTCATCCATGTCTTTATGGACCTTGCTTTGTACACTGGTGCGCAGTCATGTTGGAAAGGAAGGGACCATCCCCAAACTGTTCCCACAAAGTTGGGAGCATGAAATTGTCCAAAATGTCTTGGTATGCTGATGTCATAAGAGTCCCCTTCACTGGAACTAAGGGGCCAAGCCCAACCCCTGAAAAACAATCCCACACCATAATCCCCCTCCACTAAATGATTTGGACCAGTGCACAAAGCAAGGTCCATAAAGTCATGGATGAGCGAGTTTGGGGCTGAGGAACTTGACTTGCCTGCACACAGTCCTGACCTCAACCTGATAGAATGCCTTTGGGATGAAGGCAAAGACTGCCAGCCAGGCTTTCTCATCCAACATCAGTGCCTGACCTCACAAATGTGTTTCTGGAAGAATGGTCAAACATTCCCATAGACACTCCTAAACCTTGTGGAGAGCCTTCCCAGAAAAGTTGAAGCTGTTGAAGCTGCAAAGGGTGGGCCAACTCGATATTGAAACCTACACACTAAGACTGGGATTCCATTAAAGTTCATGTGTAAAGGCAGGCTTCCCAATACTTTTGGTGATATAGTGTATATGTAAAGCACTATGCAAATAGTTGGTGCTATATAGATACCTGTGTTAAATGTAGGGTGACACTGTGTGCCCTGGAAGATGATGATGGAGGCAGAAGTACTGAATCAGTATATTTTTTTAAGAATAAGGTTTCTGTCTTGTCAGATAGTGCAGGAGGAAGCTGTGTTGTATCAGTAAATTGTTTATAAGGTGACAAATTCTGTTTAAAATGTCAATATATGCAATGATATACCTCCAGTCTGTGCAGACAGTATGATCACTTGCTGAGTTGGCACCATCCACAGGAAGCTTAAAGCGATAGCAAACCGCAGTTGAAGATGAAAAAAAAATTCCCCTGCAAGGCAATGTCATAATGTGCTAGTGTGCATCACATACTAGCACGTTATGAGAGACTTACCTTAAAAGTAAGCCCTCCAGTGCCTCGCTGTCACTGCTAAGAAGGCTTCCATCTTCACCCGGTCTTCCTCCTGGGTTTGCGTCCTCCGGCTACACAAGTGGCCGGAGGCGCAATGACGTCACTCCCGCGCATGGGTGTGTGAGCCGCTGTTTATGGCATTGGCTCTGATGGTCGGGGCACAGTAAGCCGGACCTTTAGAATGCATGCAACGGTGACATGCACTCTGAATATATCCTAAAGAGTACAAGTTTAGGAAATAGTCACAGTACCTACATGCATAGCTCCCAACTGTCCCTGATTTCCAGGGAATGTCCCTGATTTGGAACAATGCCCCTCTGTCCCTCATTCCTCCTCATCTGTCCCTCATTTTGGTCTGATCTATATAGTTGTATATAAAATGCACTTTTTATCTTTCAAAAAGTGTTTCCTAATGCTAAACCTTTCATCCAGTTTCTAAATTGCTGCATTTGTACATTTCAAATACAGTTGGCCTAGGCCATCTTTACGTAGAGCAACAAATATAATCTTTTTTTCAGATCCTCAGAGAGTTCTTTGCCATGTTTACCATGTTAAACTTCCAGTGACCAGTATAAGAGAGTGAGAGCGATAACACCAAATTGAACACACCTGCTCCGCATTCACACCTGAGACCTTGTAATACTAACAAGTCACATGACACCAGGGAGGGAAAATGGCTACTTGGGCCCAATTTAGACATTTTCACTTAGGGGTGCATTCACTTTTGTGGCCAGCGGTTTAGACATTAATGGCTGTGTGTTGAGTTATTTTGAGGGGACAGCAAATTTACACTGTTATACAAGCTGTACACTCACTACTTTACATTGTAGCAAAGTGTCATTTCTTCAGTGTTGTCACCTGAAAAGATAGAATAAAATATTTCCAAAAATGTGAGGGGTGCTCTCACTTTTGTGAGATACTGTATGTCTGTGAGCTGATTGTTTTGTAAACAAAAAATGTGTTTCTGTTATTTGTTAATAAATGGTCGGTAAGGCCAATTTTTATTCCAAAGGGTGGTTTGAGTTTATTTATTATTGGGTAACAAGTAAGGGCTCTTTCACACATACGGAATGTTTGGGTCCGCCTGTCAGTTTTTCAGGTGGACCGAAACGGACGCTCCATTGTGCTCCATGGAGCGGCGGATGTCAGCGGTGACATGTCCGCTGACACCCGATCCGCTCCGATCCACCAGAAACAGACGGATGGAAGCCCTATTTTCCATCCGCCTGGCGGATCGGATCGGATGAGCATGGACAGACGGTCCGTGCTCATCCGATTCTCCATAGAGGAGAGCGGAGCTCTGACAGGTCAGTTTCTGCACTATGCAGAAACTGTCCTGCCATCCGTCGGCTCAGCGGGGATCAACAGATGGATTCCCGCTGAGCAGCAGAGCCCGTCAAAACAGGCTCCGCATGTGTGAAAGGACCCTAAAGGGAGTATTAGTGGCGAGGTGGACTTGGCATCTGTCTTACCATAGTCATGTACTGTGAGTTGGTTTACATGGTTTAAGCATCTTACGCATTTATGTTCATATCATTCTTACTTAGAATTAATTGCAAGGTCAATCTTGTAGGTTCACCAGAGGCTGTAAAAACAGGACTTCTTTTTTCACTGCTTGTTCCAAGAATCTGAACTCTGAGCTACGGTTGTCAGTGTATTCTTCTTGTTTGAAGGACTACTAACTGAGCTTCTGCATCACTCTTGTACAGCATTTGCTTCTGCTTCAGTTTCTCCTTGATTCCTTACAGCTTGTGCTTGGGGCTGCACTTTAGCAGTTTGTGCTTGTGCTTTTGCGGCTGGGGGCTGGGTCTGTACTTACATGCCTATTTTATTGCAGCTTCAGTCTTAAAGTGGGTCTAAAGGCTTAACATTTTTTACATTAATGCATTCCTTGCATTAGGGTACTATGGTTAAAAAATGTTTAAGCATCAGTATTGCTACCCCCCCCCCCCCTTATACCTACCTGAGCCTTCCTTTGATCCAGCGCTGTGCACATCTGCAGCTCTTCTCTCCCCTCACTTCCAGGTTTCACTGGCTTTGCCGGGGCACCAGGAGCCATTGGCTCCCACTGCTATCAATCAAAGCCAGTGACAAGGGAGCGAGGGGGGTTGGTGGGGCCAAGTCCCGCTGTCTGTCTCAATGGACTTAGCAGTGGGTCTCGGTACACTCAAGCCGCTTCCCATGGGGGCACTGGACAGAGGGGAGGGGCCAGGAGCACCGGCGAGGGACCCGAGAAGAGGAGGTTAGTGGTTACTGGTAAGTATAGAAATGTTTAGAAGAACTGATTCCCTCTCTAATGCTTTCAGATGTTGCTGCAGTGACCCCACCTTTTCCAATTATCATTTGGCTCCGTTTTATGGAGTCTGCAGGCAGCAAAATATCTCTAAAAGCCACCTGTGACCAGAACATTCTACTAATCGACTTTGAAAACAAGACATGAAAACCCTGTTTATTTGTGAAAAAGCTTGCAATCTCTTGTATATAAACTGTTTACAGCTTAACATTAATTGAAATTCTTTCCTAATCAGGGCTTGATTCATTAGCAAACAGTTTGCAGATGATTAGGGAGAAGGCAAGAGAGAAAGATACATTATTAAAGATTGATATCACTGGAAGGTGTAATTGTCCCCATATGTAGAGCAAGGTAACAAAATAAACCAAGAATGTCATATGTGTTCCTGTTGTACATGGGATACCTCTGTTGTGCTGGAAGCTGGTAAACACATGGAGTTTGTACTTATCTAGTCCTCAGTTGTTGTAGTTTTACTGCTATTCTAAGTTCAGTTTCTCCAACACTCAATGTTGTAATGGAATGGCTAAATGACATCTAAAGTGGTCATCTAAAGCCCAACTCCACGATTTTTACATTTTAAAGCGGAGTTCTAGGTTTGGATTTTATTGCCTGTTGCATATGAAATGTATTGCATACCAAGCTGGATACTGGTACAGCTTGGACCAAGGTAAGTATGTATGCATATTCCATACCTGGGTGATCCCTGTGGAAGAGGAGAATCTCTATAGAAGCAGCCACTACTACAGTGATCCACACTGTATTCCCTGTACTGTGTCTAGAGGGGATCACTCGGTCAAGCTGACCCAAACCTTTTCCTTTACAAATTGCTGTGGCCTCTGTCAGACCTGTATAAACTGTATGTAGCATTGGCTAACTACAGTATACAGCGCTGTCTTCCGACAGTGGTATGGAGACTTCCTGTCTGCTGCTGGAACAAAATGGAGTTGGGCTGACTGCTGCTCATCCATTCACAGGAAGCCGTGTATTTTCCGATTGAATACAAGGCTCACTCTGATTAGCTGAAGTGGAGATTGTGGCTTCGTTCACCAATCAGAGAACACAGGTTGTGTTCATTGAAAAAAATAGGTGCTCCTGTAGTTACTATGCAGCAGGGCATATGCAAAAAGACTGCGCTCAGTGAGATATCCTGATCAAAGTATATGATGGTCAATCATCAACAGTCCACAATGTAAGCATTGACACCAGGAATATAAGGAAAATAGCCACAATGGTGTTCTCTCAAAGACTCCACACCCGACACACTGTGATATCCACCACCGTAGGTCCTAAATGCTTGCCAGACACTGGGGACCCCTTGTCACAGGAGGGTACCGTGGCCAGGTTATGAGCCAAAGGCCTTTACGACCTCCTGTGACAAGGGGTCCCCAGTATCCGGTAAGCATTTAGGACCTACGGTGGTGGATATCACAGTGTGTCGGGTGTGGAGTCCTTGAGGGAGCACCGTGGTGACTATTTTCCTTATATTACTGGTGTCAATGCTTACATTGTGGACTGTTGACGGTTGACCGTCATATACTTTGATCAGGATATCTCACTGAGAGCAACATTTTTGCATTACACTGCTTTTACTGTACAGACTTACAGTTTGGTTGTGGCTGTTTCCACTGAATTCTTTTGATAGCGCAGTTCTATTTTTTATGGTAATGCAGTAGGGCAGCCTCTCGGCATGTGATCTGGAAGACAGAGAGGGTCACTGTAATAATGGTAGCTACTACAGTGATTCTCCTTTTCCACAGGGATCCCACAATGAAATAGTTACATTGGTTGAAGCTGGACCAGTTTCAAAAGAAAAAAAAAAAAATTTGTTGCATTTCTGCACTTTTTCCCTGTATTTTATTCATTTATACATGCTGAAAGTACAAGAAAAAAACTGTTCACATGCCAAAAATACAGTGTGCTCCTATGCTCCTTTTTGACATGACAATGTAATCTTTACTCATCTGTTAAATCTGAAGCACATGGTTTCAGCCCTGTCTACTTATTCCTAAGTAGAGTGTAAAGCCTCGTACACACGCTCAGATTTTCGGAGGACCGAACGTCCGTGTTTTGTTGGAAACTTGTCTCATGTCGAAAGAGAAGAGGTTACTAAGCATACGAAAATTCTCGTACGACCGAATTCAACGTCAGAAGTGACGTAATGTGTTGAATGTATTTTTTCGTTTCTGAGCATGCGTAGTCTCGATCGTACGATTTGTTTCGTACGAAAACCGTACTAATTATACGAAAATCGGACGTCGTGGTCACATCCGACAAAAATGTTATAGTCTGCACATCTAGCTTTTGTCTTCCGAAAAATCTAAGTTGGCTGTCGAAAGGACTATACTAAGAATTTCAGAAAATCGGTCGTCGTGCGAAAATTCCCATACGAATTTTGCATTGCGTGCCTGGGCCCTAAGAAAGCTGAGGGCATTACAACGATTAGGTTTGTTCAATAAAGGTTTTTTTTTCTTTTGTTTTTTTTTTTTAAGCACAAAGCAAATAATAGAAATCCAGTGTGTTTCAGGGCTCTCTTCTCTCCCTTCATTGGGGTGTAGAAATTAGATAATCGAGAGGAAAAAATGATAACAGTCAAATATATAGACTAGGCAACTAGAATGGTGATCACTAAAGATCCAAACTAAACATGCATGAGCAGAAAATATGATGGTGCAAGCAATGCTAATTTTAAAAATAATAAAGGAAAAAATATTAGGCTTAATATATCAGATAAATTGACAGTAATGGTGTAAGACGCTCGCAGTTATACATACGACATACAAGAAATTATAAGGGTTGGTGTCAGTGGGAGAAATACTATCCCATTATTGATGTCAGTGGGGGGAATAGCGCCCCATCATTGGTGTCAGTGGGAGGAATAGTCCCCCATCATTGGTACCAGCGGGAGGAATAGTGGCCCATCATTGGTATCAGTGGGAGGAATAGTCCCCCATCATTGGTACCAGCGGGAGGAATAGTGGCCCATCATTGGTATCAGTGGGAGGAATAGTGCACCATCATTTGTGTCAATGGAAAGAAAAGTATCCCATTGTTTCTAAGAATTTAGATGGCTGTAGCCCACAGGCAGTGTGACATAAATTGATGTACATACATGGTTTGCTAATTGTTAAAAGAGACCCTGTCTCCTTTTCCATTCAGGGCAAAGTAATAGGGTCGCTAAAAGCTATTTTTTCCCTTAATGCATGCCTTGCATTAAGGTAAGAAAAACCTTTTAATAGTAGCCCCCCCCCCCAGCTCCCCTTAAACAAAGCTCCCCTTAATTACTTCAGCCCCGGAAGGATTTCACACTTTAGGACCAGAGCCCTTTTTGCGATTCGGCACTGCGTCGCTTTAACTGACAATTGCGCAGTCGTGCAACGTTGTACCCAAACAAAATTTGTGTCCTTTTTTTCCCACAAACAGAGCTTTCTTTTGGTGGTATTTGATCACCGCTGCGTCATTTCTGATCACCTCTATAAACAAAAGAAGAGCAACAATTTTGAAAAAAAACCCAAATTTCTTACTTTTTGCTAAAATACAAATCCAAAAAAAAATAATATGAAAAAACATTTTTTTCAACGGTTTTGGCCGATTTTATATTCTTCCTCATATTTGTGATAAAAAAAAATCGCAATCGCCGTTTATTGATTGGTTTGCACAAAAGTTGCCGCGTTTACGGATGATGAGAATTCATTTTTGGGGTTTTTATTTTTTATTTTTTTACTAGTAATGGCGGCGATCTGCGATTTTTAGCGGTACTGCGATATTGGGGCGGACATGTCGGACCATTTTGACACTTTTTTGGGACCATTGGCATTTATACAGCGATCAGTGCTATAAAAATGCACTGATTACCGTGGAAATGCAATTGGCAGTGAAGGGGTTAACCTGGGGGGGGGCGCTCTAAGGGTTAACTGTGTTCCCTGGGCGTGTTCTAACTGTGTGTGGGCTGGGCTGACAGCGGGAGGGGAGTGATCACAGCTTCCATATAGAGGAAGGCTGTGATCACAGCCCTTCCCCATCTCACAGAATGGAGATACTTGTCTACATGCACGGACCTCCTTTCTTTCACTCCCCCCCCCCCCCGGATACAGTGAGCAGCGCTCACAGTGCACGATCTCACAGCCGTTGTCATATGACGGCGGTTTGCGATATTGAACCACCTTGTCGCCGTCAACCTGCGGTTGGCGGTCGGCAAGTTGTTAAACCCTTGAGTCCATTCTTGATCCAGCACTGTCCTGTCTGCAGCAGCTCTTCTCCCCTCTCTTCACTCTCATGAGCTTGGCTGAGAGCAGTAGCAAGCCATTGCCTTCTGCTGCTGTTAGTCAAATCCTCTGAATATAGAGTGAAGGTGAGGCTGAGCTATGAGTGTCTATGGATGCACACAGCCCGGCTCAGGATTGAGCCCCCACTTCTGAGTCCTTAGCAAGCAGTTTGCTATGCAGGCAGATGGAGAAGAGGAGGAGTGAGGAGTGGCCAGCCACTTTGTGCAAAACCACTGCACAGAGCCGGTATGACATGTTTGTTATTTAAAAAAAACGTTAACATTTACAATCACTTTAAGTCTACTACACAACTTATGCTCACCATCACAATGCCCAGCTAATTTTATGTAAAACAAACTATTTTTGCATTGAATAAGGAAGGCAGTTTATTTTTGAAAGGAAATCCCCAAAAAAGTAGGAAAAGTCCTTTGAGATAGTTGTCATCAGAACAGGTGCCCCCATTGGAGCTTTTACCCTCACTTCTTGTTTTGGTGACAATGGCGACATTTTGGATCTACTTTGACTTCCTGTGCCCAAGATAACAGTCACCAGGACAAATAAGGTGAAGCTCCTCAGTGAGGACACAGCAATAAAAACTTCTAATCTTTCCCTGCTCTATCCAAAACTGGAGCAGAATAAAAGTTTTGGCTATACATACCCTTTGTAAAATATGTGCACTACACAAGTCTCTCTGTTTATTTAATTTAAAGCTATGTTGGTGTGCAAATTTTACACGCTGCGTTAATTCTTACTCTGGGAAATGCCCAATGAAAATGCAGAAGAGAGCTGGTGAAAAATGCCCATTACTCAGAAAATCAATGAGTTATTAGTGAGTAACATTGTAATAATTATGCCGTTTCCTTTCCACACATTTTCTATGCAGGGAGTTGTAGCCGGGCCAAATAATTATTATCCCATAATATTTAATTTACAGCACAGGAGGCCAAGGGCCCGAAGGTTGCCAGCTGAAACGCAGATTTTGTGGCCCGTCCAAACCGTCTGGTATATAAAATTCTGTCTCTGTGTGGTCAGCGATGCAAAGTTAATGACACCCCCAGACTCGTTCTGGCATCCCTACATCTGCTTCAATGACAATTCTACATCCACTGAGCTTCTCACCGTTACTTGAGGCTTTCTGCCTGAACTCCCGACCTCGGCAAGAAAGCCACATGAAGGACCAGAGATGGAGAACAGGCCAATCTGGAGTGTACTGGATGTCAGGGTCTGGCTGCTGGATGTATCTGATGGTACATACTCTGATTCATTCTGAACTGGTTCACTGGCAATAGGCAATGTCATACCAGTGGGTAAGGTTGCCATGGATGGTGCCAAAAACCAGATGAGTTGGTGATGATTGTTAGATAAAGGATCAGTCCATCCAGAACTGATATTTACATTTTGAGAGAATGCTGGAGCATGAAATCAACTGAGTTATTCTTATATTTCCTTGGGACCCTGGTGTAAAGATCTCTTTATTTTGATGGCGCAATTTATTCTGGTCCTATCATTTCCATCCAAGGCAGAGTCAGTAGCATCTATTAGTTCTTCTTATCTCATGCCCTATACAATCTTTATTGCAACAAAAAATGAACACTTGGTGGGCAACAGAGGTGCCAAAGGGTAAAACGATTGAACAGGCATCATTAAAGCAGAGCTTCATCATAAAGGGGAAGCCCTGCTTTATGCCCTCCTACCCTCTCCTCTTCCAAGGAATAGTCAGTAGTATCTACTAGTTCTACTTATCTCAAGCCCTATCCAGGGGACCTGAAGACCAACAACGAAACGGTTCGGACGAGAACAGCCCTGGATCCCTAGCCAGGTGAGTGTCCTTTTATTAAAAGTCAGCAGCTACAGTATTTGTAGCTGCTGACATTTTATTTTTTTAAACAGGGCAAATAAACTCTTTAACCTGTCTTTTAGCACTTAAAGTGTTACTAAATCCAGGACCCTGCATTCACCATACCTGGTCTCCCACAGTACACAGAACATGGAAATGTAATAGGTTTAGTAAATATATCTTTTCTCATCAGCAGTATATAGCAGTCTTGTGACTTCTATCAATGTCTGGTTAAAGCTTTTAGGAGGAGTTTCCATTCTCCTATGACTGTCTAATGAGGCTCCATGACCCTTGACCCTCTGTCTGGACAGTGCTGATTGGCCCTGTGCTGATCACATTCATTCTCCCAAAAAAAAAAAACTCTCTAGCAATACACACCGCACTGAACATGTGCAGCTTGTTCCCTAGACTCCTTACTATCAGGAGATGAATTGGAGACTGGGGAAGAAAGGGAGGATCAGAGAAGACAGGATCAAACAGCCTTTTTAAACAATACAGACGATTAACCCCTTAGGGTCCACGGTGAGTATAACAAGCATGTTTTACTGCATATACAGACTGATTTTACTGTTGTGGGTTTACTAACCCTTTATTCACTTTTGCTGCCAGAGCCACCTCTGTGTTTTTTGCACACGTTTAAAAAATCATTTTAGGCCTGAAGATTGGTTCAAAACCCCCAAACATTATATATATTCTGAAAACAGACACCCTAGCGAATAAATTAGTGGTAGTTACAATTTTTTATCTCATAAAAATTTGTGCAGTGATTTATCAAGTGCAAAATTTAAGTAAAAAATAAATTAAAATTGATTTTACGACACATAAATGCAGTCTACTGTGTTACCTATTTTTTGACAAAATATAAGAGATGATGTTGCTGGATCCATAACATGTCAAGCTTTAAATTTGCATGTGCCAACAAAACAATAACAAACTTCAGGACCCTAAATAGGCAAGTAATCAGTGCCCATCTGTTTGTGTCTTTGACTTATATAGTTTAGTAGCCACCGAGCCAGGCCTGGGAGGAAGAGGCCTTTGTTCCCTTCAAGCCCCCCCACCCGCAGACCCCCACAGCCAGCGCCCAGGGTGGTGGGGAAGAGACCCTTTTCCCCATCAACATGGGGACAAGGTGCTTTGGGGGAGTAGGGAATCCCCCCTGCCCCAAAGCACCAATGCATGTTGAGGGCATGTGGCCTGGTATAGTTTGGGAGGGCACTTGCTTGTACCCCCCCCCCCTTTTCCTGGCCTGCTGGGCTGCATGCTTGGATAAGGGTCTGGTATGGATTTTGAGGGGGACTCCATGCCTTTTTTAAATAATTGTGGCCTGGGGTTGCCCTAAAATCCACACAAGATGTGTAGTGCCTGTTATGGATTGAAGGGAGCCCCACACTGATTTTTTTTTTACATTTTCATTCCAAACACAAAACGAATGCCTTAGATACCTTCGGCATTTGTTTTGTATATCTGTGAATTGGATTTGGAATAACATTAAAAAATGTAAAAAAAACAGATGCAGATGATACAAAATTAATTCCAAAATGTGTTTCATATCTTCAGCATTCGTTTTGTATATTCACAAACAAGAATAGCTGGTTGTTAAGGACTGGTGGCTGTGGCATCCTTAACAACAATGACTCACCTGCTGTCAGCGGGATTCCCAGTATACATAGCTGACAGTAGACTGTAAACAAAACAATTGCAGACATTAAACATTTTTTTTAAAAAACAACATGGGGGTTCCCCTTTAATCCATACCAGACTCGAAGGGCCTGGTATGGAATTTGAGGGAAAACCTACACCATCATTTTCTTTAAAAATGGCGTGGGGCACCCCCCAAAATCTATACAGGACCCCTAGCTGAGCATGCGACCTGGCAGGCCAGAAAAGGAGGGGGGGACAAGCTAGTGCCCCTCTCCTGAACCATACCAGGCCTCATGCCCTCAACGTGGGGAGGTGCTTTGGGGCTGGCCGATGGTTGTGGGGGTCTGTGGGTGAGGGGGTTTATCAGAATCTCAAAGCAACCCCCTCTCATCTAAATTAATATATTCACTGTACCCCTACTCTTTCACCAAAAAGTGTCAAAAATAAATAAAAACAAAGAAACGGTTTATTTAAAAAAAAAAAAAAATGTTGGCGGCGGCAGCGTTCATTGTTTTGTTTTTTTTCTTTTCTTGTCTTTAATAAAAGACTTTTCAAAAACTCAAAAACTTTTTGTTTTTATTTTTTTGTTAACTTTTTTGGTGAATGAGTAGGGAGTCCAGTGTATAGGGGGGAGACAGGTCTCTTGGGGCAAAATTCAGATAAGCCCCCCCCCCCCGCAGACCCCCTCAACCACCGCCCAGGGTTGTGGGGAAGAGACCCTTGTTGAGGGTATGTGGCCTGGTATGGTTCAGGAGGGGGCGCTCACTTGTTTCTCCACTATCCTGACCTGCCGGGCTGAATGCTCGAATAAGGGTCTGATATGGATTCTTGGGGGACCCCCACACTGTTTTTAAGGCTAGGTTCACACCTATGATAATTGGATGCGGCTTAAACCGCATCCAATTCGCAGGACACTTGAAAAAAACATTGTTTTCAATGTGTCTGGTTCACATATGTGTGCGTTTTCTGTGCAATGCGGTGCAAATTCCCAGCCCATTATGTTCATTGGGAATGCATCTAACACAGAGATGTGTTCTGCATTGAACAGGGCTCTTTCTCCCTGCTCGCCGCACCTCCCCCTCCCTCTCCCCTTGCTCCCCGGGCAGCTGCTGCGCTGCGAGAACAGACAGGAGCTGCCGAACAATGGCCCCGGTCCTTCTCAGCAACAAACAGGCTGGAATTCGCAATCTATCCGAAACAAAACTCATTTTTCCATTCTGCACATGTCTAGTCTGTATTCACGATGCCCCTATATACTTGGATGCCTTCCTCCAGTATCAGACAGACAATTCTTCCATGAGTCTCCTAGACCAGATTCCCAATGAAATTCCTTACTCAGCTTCAGAGATTTGAGCAGAACAGCCCCCCCCCCCCCCAGCTCTGCCACAACTGAGACCTTGAGCACTAGTAGAATTTTCCTGCGAATTCGCCCAGAAGGGCAGCAGCCCTTTAAGCTGGGAACTTCTCCTCCTGGACAAGAACAGGGCTGCCTCAAGCCCTAGACTATTTATGCACTCCACAGCCACCTACTGGGTACCCTCCCGCAGGAAGAGGGAGACCACATTATATTGTGAGACAGCGTAAATATCCTAAATATATCAGATATGATCACTCAATAAGGCGCCCTCCTAATATTAGATCTCTGAATCTGCGCTATTTAACAAGTAGACATCATCATGCCTTAAACATATATACAGTATACTCAAAAATAGCGGCTACAATTAAACCCTCAATCATATATACACATTGTATCACCCCACCAATATAGGAGACACCATGTAGCGCTAAGAGAAAAAGTTCAATTCAAAAGTCCTTCATCTGAGTGATTCCAAAGAAATATCTTCATATGGGTCATACACAGTACAATCTTCTCACTCTCCCTCTAAGAATCTTACTCACCAGAGTTGTTTGCCTCACACTCTCGTGCTTGGCGGCCTCGCTTGTTTGCCACACAGGGCTCCTCACATAGGTCTCCCAGATCTCTCCGGTTGGCGCTGCTGTAGTCTGCTCAATGCGATTTGGTCGTCTCTCCCGCCTCGGTCATTTAAACCTCATACGCTGAGAGGTGAAACTTTGGGCTGAACTTCAGCAGGTGATATCAAGATTTCGTTTGGGGTGAGAGGAAAAAAGCCTCACATAGTGCATTATCTTTTAAAACAAGAATTTATTGCACATAAAAAACCCCTATGTTAGGGTACTTCCAAACATTAAGAAATAAAAATGCAAGTAGCAGTAGATCAATGAAGTGCCAGAGATCAGAGAGTGTATATCTCACTGTCCTTTCCTCTCTCCGACAGCTGATTCACCCGACCTGCAGGATCATACAGCCGTCCCTGCTTGCATATAGAAAAAAGTCTGTTGCCGTGTGGATGTGCCAGACGCGTTTCGTCAAATGGACTTCAGCTGTGACACTCCACACGGCCGGCAACGATTGTGAGGATAAAGATAGAGCCTTGGATATAACACCTCATATATACAGGCTGTTTGACCCTGAACTGGCATTGAATATAGTAGTGTTGGAACATCCTGCTGTTAGATGACCAGAGAGGGGGAACAGTATATGAATATTAAATATAAACTCTATAATGTGATCAATATTGGGAACCTTGTGAATTATTCTAGTCTTGCTGGTCAAAATCTAATGATTCTAGAATATGCATACCAGCATTTATTTTTATATTTATTTTTATCTTTATTATAATTTTATGTGTTGGACATTTGCAACATGAATGTATAACCTGATTGAAAATGATCCGGGGTTGTTTCACTGCCTGAAAAGTAATGTGTTGTATCTTAAATGGAATGTAGTTATACTGTGCCATGGAGGTGAAGTGCCGGAAATAAGGAAAATGTAATCTACGGGGCCACCTCAACAGAGTAATAATCCCACCTGTGTAAATCAAAGGGGGAGGATATTTAAACTAATCGTTGCCGGCCGTGTGGAGTGTCACAGCTGAAGTCCATTTGACGAAACGCGTCTGGCACATCCACACGGCAACAGACTTTTTTCTATATGCAAGCAGGGACGGCTGTGTGATCCTGCAGGTCGGAGAGAGGAAAGGACAGTGAGATATACACTCTCTGATCTCTGGCACTTCATTGATCTACTGCTACTTGCCTTTTTATTTCTTAATGTTTGGAAGTACCCTAACATAGGGGTTTTTTATGTGCAATAAATTCTTGTTTTAAAAGATAATGCACTATGTGAGGCTTTTTTCCTCTCACCCCAAACAAAATCTTGATATCACCTGCTGAAGTTCAGCCCAAAGTTTCACCTCTCAGCGTATGAGGTTTAAATGACCGAGGCGGGAGAGACGACCAAATCGCATTGAGCAGACCACAGCAGCGCCGACCGGAGAGATCTGGGAGACCTATGTGAGGAGCCCTGTGTGGCAAACAAGCGAGGCCGCCAAGCACGAGAGTGTGAGGCAAACAACTCTGGTGAGTAAGATTCTTAGAGGGAGAGTGAGAAGATTGTACTGTGTATGACCCATATGAAGATATTTCTTTGGAATCACTCAGATGAAGGACTTTTGAATTGAACTTTTTCTCTTAGCGCTACATGGTGTCTCCTATATTGGTGGGGTGATACAATGAGCATAAATATCCTGACTGCTAGTTTTTATCCTCCCAACCCACTATGATTGTGCAAACAAAATCAGCGCAAATATGCAACACCTCCTAACTCAAAGCTGCTGACACTTAACCAGTGATTCCACTTCACCCCAATAATTATATCAAAATAAAAAATAGTGCAGCGCTAATACTAACTCCAGTGCTAAAGTGATCACCCATGTACAATCACTGTGCTAGGTAAATCAAAACCTGCTAATAATAATGCAGTGTATAATACCATGATAAATAAATCAACTCAAAAAATGCAAATCAAGTGTAGACATGATAAAACAATCACCAAGTGGTTGTACCATATATTAATAAATAAACATAAATAAATCATCAACTCGTGAACCAATAATGCAATAGCCACATTAATATAAAGTGTCCTAAAAAGTTAATTAATTCAGACAGGAGAATCAGACTTGTGAGGAGGGATCCATAGATATAGAGATCTGATAGAGAAGAACCCGATGGTGGGAAGCAGGAATTAACCACACGTGCTCAATGATTATCCTCTACCAGCCAATTTGGCCTCTCACCTTAATACAGTGGTTCTCAACTCCGGCCCTCGGGACCCCCCAACAGGTCAGGTTTGCAGGATAACTGAAATACATCACAGGTGATATCATTTGCTGCTCAGTGATTGCAGTATTCTTGTCTGCATCTCCCCAAGGTAATACTGAAAATCTGGCCTGCTGGTGGGTCCCGAGGACCGGAGTTGAGAACCACTGCCTTAATACAAGGCAACAAACGCTTGTTTCCCCACTCTGGGGTAAATCATCCTCTCTTGCTCGATCTCCAGCCAATCCTGCAAATTAGTCCAGCTCAATAGGTCCCATAGTCCCATAATCCCCAGAACGGCATGCAAAAAAGAGGGCAGAAATCTAATGCTCTCAGCTTCAAAACGTTTATTTTCGCCCCATAAAACAATTAAAAACACTCACAAGATATGGCACTGTGAAGCCGTGCGAGCTGGTAACAGCATATAACTCGATAGCCGCAGTGTGACATGCAAGCGCAGGCTCCTTACTGAGGAAGTCCAATCATTGACGACGCGCGTATAGGGGGAGGAGCCTGCGCTTGCATGTCACACTGCGGCTATCGAGTTATATGCTTCACAGTGCCATATCTTGTGAGTGTTTTTAATTGTTTTATGGGGCGAAAATAAATGTTTTAAAGCTGAGAGCATTCGATTTCAGCCCTCTTTTTTGCATGCCGTTCTGGGGATTATGGGACCTATGGAGCTGGACTGATTAGCAGGATTGGCTGGAGATCGAGCAAGAGAGGATGATTTACCCCAGAGTGGGGAAACAAGCGTGTGTTGCCTTGTATTAAGGTGAGAGGCCAAATTGGCTGGTGGAGGATAATCATTGAGCACGTGTGGTTAATTCCTGCTTCCCACCATCGGGTTCTTCTCTATCAGATCTCTATATCTATGGATCCCTCCTCACAAGTCTGATTCTCCTGTCTGAATTGATGAACTTTTTAGGACACTTTATATTATTGTGGCTATTGCATTATTGGTTCACGAGTTGATGATTTATTTATGTTTATTTATTAATATATGGTACAACCACTTGGTGATTGTTTTATCATGTCTACACTTGATTTATTTATCATGGTATATTTGCACTGCATTATTATTAGCACGTTTTGATTTACCTAGCACGCTGATTGTACATAGGTGATCACTTTAGCACTGGAGTTAGTATTAGCGCTGCACTATTTTTTATTTTGTCCCAACCCACTATATTCTGGAATCCTCCAGAAGAAAGGGAAGAGCAATCAGACCTGCAGAGCCCAGAACAGGCCAAAGCAATCACATAGTGCTCTACTAGTTACAGTGGAGCCAAAAATAACTAAATTTGCCTAGCTTTCTTAGCAACCTATTTAGGAGGGTGCTACACTTAAAAGGTAATGATCACCAAGACACTATTTGTTTCTTATGCATCAGACATCCTTGGGGATGGTAGAGTTAGGAGGTATAGTAATACAGCTTGATATTTGGTATTGATATCCCTTGCCAAATCAATAGATCTCAAAGGTCACACCATTTCAGCCTGGAGTGTTTTGTACGTAGTAAAAAAAGATGAGAGCAATCTATCCGTACTGCAGAAAATTGTGAAAGGTATAAGATATAGAGACTGCCAAAGTATATAAACTATATTTTGGGCTGTGTAATTATTTTTATATGCCTGATTCTGATCATTATTTTCAGAGCACGTCTGTTCCGAGTGTGTGTTTTGTGTTTAATAGACCCTAATAAAGGTGAGATATTTCTTGCAGTAAAAATCACAAGCAGTTCTGGTTATGTTGATTCCCTAGGTGCGTTATCCAATCTACCCATTATAATGGGAGAGAGTGTCATGCAGAAGTATGGAAGAGACTCACCAATGGAAGGATATGTAGTTGTTTCAAATTTTATTTTGAAGATTGTGCTAGCAGCAAACGGTGCATTGAAGAATATAAAAATGTATCAAGCCTAAATAAACCTAGTAAAAATGCTGATGAAAAAGCTGTATAGGCAGAGGTTACATTCAGTGAAAACTGTATATCAAATTTTCTTCAGCTGAAGTTAACTGTTTCAGTGAAAGTTGAGCTTGGTCATCCCTGTCCTCCATACTGGTCAGTAGAGATGAGTTTGGGCATCCTCGGAACCTCAGAACTCAAATCTTTCCAAACCTGGGCTTTGCACTATTATCTAAATCAATGAGCTGCAGGCCGGGTCTTTCCCTGCTCCTTATGGGATCCTGGTGACATCAGTGCCCTTATATGGACATGTGCCCATTTAGTCAATGTCATTGAATGGGTGTAAATGTCCCCTGAAGTTATGTGAAGTTGACTGTTCCAGTGACAATTGAGCTTGGTCACTCTACTGCATCCCTGTCCTCGCTACTGGTCAGTAGAGATTGAGTTTGTGCATTCTCTGAATCTCGGTAATAAAATCTGGTGCTCAACTCAACTTTTAAGCCGACCATTGATGGTTCGAATCTCAGCCATTCCTACAAGGACTGTCCGAGATTCGAACCATCTATGAGCAGGCTGATTGTACCCAATTCCATTGTTGTACAACTGGGTTCAACCAGCCTGTCAGATTTTGCATGTGATTATTTCCAGCGCTATAGCCGCTAGCAATAATCCCTATTCTCCCAACAGGGACGGCTCTACCCCTGTGCCTCCCCGCTGGGAGAACATAATAGTACCACAGGAGGGATTCCCCCATTAACACACTCAGTATTGCTGCAACTCATGGCTCCAGGAAAGAAAATTGCATAATCTATGACCGGCTTTACAGAGAAAGTATAGTTTTCCACATGTTCTGACTTCAACTCTCTGGATCTACTTATCTTTTCATATACTGTATACAAGAACTGTACCAAAATGAATGCAACATTATTGCAAAAGTGGGCATAGCTGTTTTATTAACATGTAGGTAAAGTAACTATTCCTTTATAGCAGGAGTCTCCAAGCTTTCTAAACAAATGGCCAGTCCTTCAGACTTAGGGGGGGCAGACTGGAATACAAAATGTCCCAGCGTCAGGGGGAGTAAACAATCCCCCATCATTGGTGTTAGTGGGAGGAATTGTGCCCCATCATTGATGTCATTGGGCCCCATTGTTATTGTCATTACTCCGTGTCAAAGAGGGTTACGGTGGTTGTTACCCAGGGTTACTGTGGTTACTACCCCGTGTTAAGGAGGGTTATTGTGATTGTTATCCCGGGTTACTGTGTTTACTACCCCTTGTTAAGGAGGATTACTGTGGTTGTTACCTCGGGTTAATGTGGTTACTATCTCTTGTTAAGAAGGGTTACTGTGGTTGTTACCCCGGGTTACTGTGGTTACTATCCCTTGTTAAGGAGCATTACTGTTATTGTTACCCCGGGTTACTGTAGTTACTACCCCGTGTTAAGGAGGGTGATTGTGGTTACTACCCCCTAACA
>BLSH010122669.1:117494-135307 GCA_018402905.1 Glandirana rugosa | reverse complement strand
GACCTTGCTTTGTGCACTGGCCCAAATCAATTAGGGAAGGGGGATTATGGTGTGGGGTTGTTTTTCAGGGGTTGGGTTTGCCCCCTTAGTTCCAGTGAAGGGAACTCTTAAGGCATCAGCATACCAAGATATTTTGGACAATTTCATGCTCCCAACTTTGTGGAAACAGTTTGGGATGGCCCCTTCCTGTTCCAACATGACTGCGTACCATTGCACAAAGCAAGATCCATAAAGTCATGGATGAGTGAGTTTGGGGTGGAGGAACATGACTGGCCTGCACAGAGTCCTGACCTTAACCTGATAAAACACCTTTGGGATGAATTAGAGTGGACACTGCGAGCCAAGCCTTCTCATCCAATATCAGTGACATCACAAATGCGCTTTTGGAAGAATGGTCAAACATTCCCATAGACACACTCCTAAACCTTATGGACAGCCTTCCCAGAAGAGTTGAAGCTGTTAAAGCTGCAAAGGGTGTGCTAACTCAATATTGAACCCTACGGACTATGACATTAAATTCATGTGCGTGTAAAGGCAGGTATCCCAATACTGTTGACAATATGGTGTACTTGCAGTTTCATATTTTAATTCTTGCATTTCACCTAAAAATTTACACATTTTTCAACAGAGATGAATAATGATGATACATCTGATAATTTTGCATTTATTCTGACTCCGTTAACACAGCCTACATATCAAGTGGCTCTAATTCTCACCCTGGCATTCATCGAATGCAATTGATGGCCTTGCTTGCTAAATACTGTATAAATGGTCTCCCTTCTACTGAAAGACCATTGGTGAAGCTAGACATCCCTGGGCACAGTGCAAAAATTGACCAGACCCTTCTCACTCAATCCTTCCAACACACCTTATATTCCTATCCTCTAAAACTGGGGTGTGTAGTAAGGAGGGACAGAGATGGGCTCTCGTGCACATCGGTAGATTGGGCTTGGGGACACATGCAACACAGAAGGTTTTTTACCTTAATACATAGAATGCATTAAGGTAAAAAAACCCTAAGCCTTTACAACCACTTTAAGTCAGAAACAAAGGGGAAGGGCAGAACTGAGACCTTGTAACAGCTGTCTCAGAGACTAAGATACCAATGGCACCCTAAAAGTAGAACAGAATACAGTCACTAGGATCCTGAGCTCAGGTCAGTACTCACAATGTCCCAGGGCAGCTACACACCTTTCAGCTTTCACCAGGCACTCTTCAGAGAGTACTCCTGACCAGATCCTAAGGTGAAACTGCTTAGTTAGCTCCAAAGGTAATAGGACCCCCCAGATCAGCTATGACTGGTGCCTCGATGAGCATCAGCAGACTCTAGCAGAACTGCCTCAAATGGGCAGCAGCCCCTGAGGCTTGGAACTTCTCCAGCAGGAAAGTAACTGGGCTGCTCCAGACTCCAGACTATTTATGTTCCCCGAGCCACCTACTGGGCACGCCTCCCCAGAGCTGCAGCACAAAAAATATTCAAGCTCACCATTTGACTCCCCCAGCAATGTTCTGGGAGCCTGCAGAATGCAAGGGGAAGCAGTCAAACCTGCTGCCTGTGATATCTAGAACAGCCCAAAGAAATCTTCCCAGTGTAGGAAGAACACTCAATGAAATTGGAGGAGAAGCCGTTTCACCTTAAGCTGCATAGGGCTTTTTCACTGTCAGGGCAGCAAGGAACTCCCTTCCACAATCGGTGGTGTTAGCAGGAAGAATTAATACTGGTGTCTTGGACGTACACCTTAGTGAACACAATATACAGGGATATTGGAAATGATTATCGACATGAACACAGACACACACACAAGTTGAACTGTATGTATTGACTAGTGTCCTTATTCAACCTTACCAACTATGTAACCATCCATGTTGGCATCTTATCCTATCTTATCAGGAAGAGTTCCTTATATTTCTGGTCCCAAAGGCAAAATATTTCCAAGATGGGTTGAAATTGCAATGGAGGGCATGCTATCTGACACATCCTGAAGTGTTGGAAAGCAGCAGCACTTGGAGCTTTTCAAGGGTGTAAGGATTTACCACATTGCCCGCTGGGAAGGTAAGTATTCCTACTCTTCTCCTGCAGGAAAAGTATGACCTTGTCGGGTAAATCTCAGGGTCACGTTGACTTCCATTCCTTCTAAGTCTCTGATCCATAACCAGTATGTAACCAATGAATTTGGAACTCTTATCTGCATATTCCTTCCAGGTCAGCAATGAGTACTCTCTCTAGGCACAGGTTTCCATTAATAATATTGCTGTGGTCGGATCAGGCATTTCCAAATCCATTGCTTTTGAAGAATAGCAATCATACTAAACAAATAATTATTAATCTCTTTAGCTTTCTCTAGAGAGTGTTGGCAAAGCAGTTATGGATGAATAGGTTGTGATATGAAATAAATAATGCCGAGTTATTTCTCGGAATGAATCTAAATGGAGCGAAGAGATTCTGGGATGTGTGGTCCAGTGACTCCGTGTGAGTAACAGTCTCATAGGGGAACTCATTGAATGTTCAGGATCACAGCTAACTTCTGATTCCAACGCTGAGTAAGATTTTAGGGATACGCCTATTGCAAAATATACATCTCTAAAACATTTATACATAGATATATATGTAGGTATGTATGGCTTCCCAGCTCCTGCTGCTTGCACGTGTTTACATTTTTCCCAGGTCTCTTTTTAATAATGGCGTTTTGCACTTTACAAAGAGAGCTCCAGAGGAAGGGCTGGGTGCAGGAAGTCTTGTCAAATAGCCAACCATTAGAGAATTTATCACCAGGTAGATAGACTAGGCTTTGTAAAAACGTGTTAGCCCTGTTCTAAAAGGGTCTTTAAGTCTTTATGGGGGGGATAGGTCCTTTTTTAGCCCTACTTCCTTGGGAGAAGGAGCACTTCCGCTGCTAGGAAACTGTGGTTCTGCATTGAGGCCTTTTGTCTTTTTCAAGGCCTTGGGCCTGGAACCCGAGTCCCCTCTTTAAAATATTGAAGAAATTCTATGTGATGTGACTGGAGGTAAATTTATTAGAAACCAATGTGACAGACCACCTGGCACCCCACGCCAAATGGTGCCTCCTACCCTCCAAACCCTTCCAGCAAACCGATAGCTAATGCCAGCCCTTTAGCCCAAGCATCGTACAAAGACAAGATGTTGCGGTAAACAAAAAAACCAAAGCAATAACTTTATTGAACAGAAATACTGGTTTTTATACACTTCAAAAATAGGGGTAGTCACCACATAACAATGCAAACTTCAAACAGCAATCCAATTAACAGCTAACAGTGATCTAATTAAACAGTGATCTAATTAACAGCTAGACACCTAGACAAGTCACTAGCAGTCACAGGAGTTCCCCACCCTAGACAGTCCGGTAACAGTTCCTCAGCATTCAAGAAGACCCAGGGCTGCCCAAATCTTTTTAACCAGCTTTCTTTTCACCAGAGGCGGCCCATCCATTAAAGGCGTATGGGCGCCGCCCCATCTATCATCGCCACCCCCTATGACTATGGCAGGTAATCCTCATTACTACCCTTCCTGTGGTATTCTTTGCACCCTATACAAGTCTTTTCTCCATGGGCATGTACACATTGGGCTTTTTCTTTTATTTGTGATTAATATGTTCCTTTTTCTAGAAGCAGGAAGGAAACCATGGCACCACTAAAGACGTTCTTATCTTAACCAACAGGCTTAAAATAAATTGCTATCATTATATTTTATATTCCTTTGCATGCACACTATTTTTTCTTTATTGCAGCATAGGAAAAAAACTCCAAAGAGAGTAAGCAAAGGAAATAGGAAGGAATATAAAGTTCCCAGAGGAGATCCTTCTGAGTGTAATGTTATAGTTTTATAAAAGTGATACAGGACCAATAGTTACAGTGGTAAGGTTGCCACAAGACCAAAAATGTATATAGTAAGGTAGTAAGGATATCTGTAATAAAAACAATTAATCTACATCAATGATATAAGTATGAAATTATATATGTATATAAATATTATGATAATATAGGTGGTAAAACTATATTAAAAAAATGCAAAAAAAAAAAGGAGAGACGGTACAAAAGTATATATTATTTTATTACTTTACGAAATATGATATATGATGTGTCAGAACTATAAAAGGAAATCGTGGATATTGGATAATAGTTTATTAAATTCAAATAAATTGACAGACTAAGATTTGATTTTGTTGAAGATAAAATGTAGGAAAGTATACACAACAAAATTCGGTATTGCTAGAATTGGCAGTAGTCACGGGAAGAATTCATATATGGTAACTAATACTGTATATAGTTTTGTAAAGTATAAATAATTTGTTTTTTAAAATAAATAATACATACTACAATTAATTATGTATTATAAAATTATATATTATTTAAAATATATGAATGCATCCCATGTGACTACTGCCAATTATATCTAAGCATACTGATTTTTGTTGTGTATACTTTCCTACTACTACATTTTTTTGTCATCCAGGCTAAACATTAGTCTGCCAAATAATATTTTTATTTTGGTAAACTAATACCCATATCTACCTTTTCCTTCCCCAATTCTGACACATCATATTTAGTACTCTATTAATAAATGAATTCATATATCTTTTCTCATACGATATTTATCCCACATAGTCATATTACGATATGAGTTTATTGAATAACATTTGTATCTTCTCTCCTTTTTTTTACTATTTATATATTTTTTATTATTAATACCTACATTATACTATAATATTTATATACATATATATTTCCCATACATAAACTGTTTTGTAAGTTAATTGTTTTTGCTGCATATATTTTTGGTGTTGTTAACACAACCTTCAGGAAGTGACAGTTATTAGCGTCACAAAATGTGTGGATGGTGATTTTTTTCTCATTCCATGATCAATAAAAACCAGCCCTTGATGTAAAAGATTCCTTTAAGCATTCTCTTCCTATGTGCATCTCTGCAATCAATACCCATTTTGTGGGGCTCATTTCCCTACAGTTTCCTCATATTTTCTTTATTGTAGTTGGTAGAAAGCAGGTGTCCATTTCTTTCCATTTTTTTCAGTTGTTTATATCCATTTTTAACATTTATCAATAAGTACTGTAAATCACCTTAAAGGGTTAGTTAATGACTTTTTTAAAAATATATATATGTATTACATGTCTGAGTGTATAATAAATAGCCCTTACTTCTACAATGGGCTTACCCTCTCCATCCTGCCTAGAAGGCAGGATGCCCGACCGGCCTCAACACCTCAAGAACGCGCACTTTGCTGCAAGAACGTGGCTTGCCAAACCAGGCATGCACAGTTTGATCTTTCCCGCAGCTGTGGCTAAGAAGTTCAGTGCTCTGCGAGTGATAACGAGAGGGTAGACTGGACATGCCTGGTTAGGCAAGCAGTGTTCTCGTAGACGAAGGCTTGTTGGCAGTGGCAGCCACTCATACGGGGTGCAGGGGCGCCACTTCCTTAATGGGCCAGGCCCCTAATCTACATGCAGGGCACTGGACGCATGGAGGCTCTAATTGGCTTCTTAAAGGGTTGGCTCAGGGCACAGAGTCACCCAGTTGTGTGTTAATGTTCGCTAATGTCTTCCTGTTTCTCCTCCTGGTCAATCAGAAGCTGGTCCTGAGACCCAATTGGCTGGAAGTCCTAAGATCTGATTGGCCACGAGTCCTAAGTCCTGATTGACCGGGAGGAGAAGCGACCGCCGGGACTCGGGAGGAGATGCGGGGGGGAGAGCCACTGGAGCTGCGACCTGGCAGGTGAGCAAAGCTGCGATTAATCTATCAGTCAGGCGACAGGAGGGTAGAAGGGAAGTGGTGATTGATCGAGCACCTGGGCTGGCTGGATGGGGGCCACGGGCTGCCCCCCCCCAGGAAAATTGAGCACCAGCCGTTACTGCTCGTTGGTGAGGTTTGGGGCCGCACATCCAATGGTCAGATGTTCTGTCATCATGGTAAAAGCAGCTTCAAAAGTAGGGATAATATACAGAGGAGAGGTGTAATGCATATGGGTTTTTCTTAAATATTATCAAGCCCTGTACACATCAGCGCAATTTGACAGGTCAAATCGCAATTCAAATTGGAGCCTATTGCCAGCAATAGGAGGGTCCCAATCGGGGCGCCGCCGCACTGATTTCCAAAAGTAGTTCCTGCACTACTTTTGGTGACTTCAGGGGCAATTTCAATAGACATCTGTGCATGAAATAAGTTCAACTACATTAATAAAACTAAATTAGTTCATTAAATTAAATAAATTGTGATGAACTTAAAGTTGAACTTCACCCAAAAGCAGAAGGTCCTCCTCCTCCCTCCTTCCTCTGCTTCCTTTGGAACATGATTTTTTTTGTTTAGGGGGAGGGGGCAGTTACCTGATTTTGACAGGTACCCACTCCCACTTCCCCTCTGATCACCTAGGCGATTGGAGCAACCCCCCCACCTCTCTTCACATCCTCATGCAGGGAAACATCACAGGTCCCAGGGGACTGTGGGACCATTCACTTGGTGCAGCAGGGCTCGTGCATACGCAGTAGGTAGCCCACTGTGAAGCCGCAAGGTGTCACAGCTGGCTGCCCACAGTTAAGATGTCGGCACCAGGGACCTCAAGACCGCCAAAGAGCTGGGTCGGTTGAGGACATTGCTTGGATCCTGGGACAGTTCGTGTGTGTTTTTTTAAAGTCAGCAGCTACAGTATTTGTAGGGTGAAGAGCCTCTTTAAGTGATCTGATGTTAAAATGACAGTGCAAACCGGGTACAAAAGTAAACTATATTATCAAAAGTATTGGGACGCCGGCCTTTATACACACATGAACATTAATAGCTTCCTAGTCTTAGTCCATAGGGTTCAGTATTGAGTTGGCCCACCCTCTGCAGCTTCTGGGAAGGCTGTCCACAAGATTTAGGAGTGTCTATGGGAATGTTTGACCATTCTTCCAGAAGAGCATTTTTGAGGTCAGGCGCTGATGGTGGATGAGAAGGCCTGACTTGCAGTCTCCTCTCTAATTTATCCCAAAGGTGTTCTATCAGGTTGAGGTCAGGACTCTGTGTAGGCCAGTCAAGCTCCTCCACCCCAAATTCGCTCATTCATGTCTTTATGCATCTCACCAAACCCAACCCCTGAAAAACAACCCCACACCATAATCCCCCTCCACTAAATGATTAGTTCCAGTGCACAAAGCAAGGTCCATAAAGATATAGATGAGCGAGTTTGGGGTGGAGGAACTTGACTGACCTGCACAGAGCCCTGACCTCAACCCCATAGAACCCCTTTGGGATGAATTAGAGCAGAAACTGCAAGCCAGGCCTTCTCGTGACACACTCCTAAACCTCGTGGACAGCCTTCCCAGAAGGGTTGAAGCTGTTATAGCTGCAAAGGGTGGGCCAACTCAATATTGAACCCTATGGACTAAGACTGGATGCCATTAAAGTTCATGTGTGTGTAAAGACCAGCGTACTAATACTTTTGGTAATATACGTATTTAAATCTGAAAACTGCAGCAATCATTGCTTGTCTTTGTCCCTTTTTTACATAACACAGTGAAAAAAGGCCCATGTGCACACCTGATTATTAGGGCTCATTTTGGAGGGGGACTGTAGAACCCCTCGGTTGAGTCATGTTTTTTACTGCCCTTCCCCTATAGTTGCAGAGGCAGCGGTTGAGGGTGTACACTTGCTGCAGGCGCAATGCTTTACTTTGAGACAGAAATTATACCCTTTGTCATGGTCAGCGGGCACTACCACTGTCAACCACAACCCATTCAAGTGAATGAGGCCGTGCTGCAACCACCTCGCAACTGCGCACAATGCACACGGTTGTGGCATGGTAGTCCAGCATTTAAAACAGGTAATGAGGAGGTGATGCAGTGCCTCCTCAAGGCCTGTAAAATGCTCTCTGAAGAGTGATCTGAAAGCAGATCACTCTACAGAGAGCAAAAACAAGTGTGCATAAGCCCTTACTAAAGCAATAAAGATTTAATGTAGGACAAGCCCTATATGATTGATTTTTTTTTTTCAACCAGCAGGTTGAATCAAACAAATGAACTGATTCCCACATCCACACATTCAATGTGGTTGGGGGAATCCCTTCCGCTGAGCTATTGTATTCTGCTGGTGGGGAGCCTTCCATGCTGGCACAATACAATGATCAGTGTTGCCAGCTATGTCCGGCGGCACTGATCCTTTGGGAAAAACCTGACAGGCTGGTTGATTGATAGATTGACTTGTATACAACCATCCTGCCATATATGGACCGAAATTCATCCTGTCCCTGCTGAACCCGAGTTATGAATGTATCTACCAGGGAAAAGACAGAATGGTCTTTGACACCATAATGTGAGAAAGATCAAAATGATCTTCACACGTAGCCAAATCCTTACAGTAAGGCAATTTTGGATTTTATGGGATTGGAATGATGGAAAGTGGAGTTAATGTGTTTTCTTTTTCTATAAATAAAATATGATAATAATAACAGTGACTTGCACAACACCTTCAACTCACAAAGCCCAGCTTTATATTACTACCACAATGACCTTTTGGACGGGATTCTTTGTGGTGTCACCGAATATTCCAGCAGACGTAGTAAAAACAGAAAGAGCCGTGACTAAGTGTGTATACAAGAGGCATTTCTGCCACAAGTGCCGCGCACCAAAATCTGAAAATGATTCTTTTGGAGAAATTTTCCCAAATGAAAAAAACGGGCAGAGGTCAGCACAAAAGTACTATGTTCCAGACCGGGAGCCACAAAAAACAGACAGGTTGCTCTGCTTTCTTTTCTATCTACTGAGGAGCCTCATTGGTGTCCCCCAGTATGAGCTCTGCTGTACAAGGGGTTGCAAGAGGCTGATGCCAGCACAGTATATACATATTCACTATATTGTCAAAGTTTTCGGGACGCCTGCCTTTATACACACATGAACTTCAATAGCATCCTGGTCTTAGTCCGTAGGGTTCAATATTGAGTTGGCCCACCCTTTGCAGCTATAACAGCTTCAACTCTTCTGTGAAAACCCACAAGGTTTAGGAGTGTCTAAGGGAATGTTTGACCATTCTTCCAGAAGAGCATTTGGGAGGTCAGGCACTGATGTTGGACAATAAGGCCTGGATCGCAGTCTCCGCTCTAATTCATCCCAAAGGTGTTCTATCGGATAGAGGTCAGGACAGACAAGTTCCTCCACCCCAAACTCGCTCATCCATGTCCTTATGGACCTTGATTTGTGCACTGGTCCAAATCATTAGGTGGAGGGGAGATTATGGTGTGGGGTTGTTTTTCAGGGGTTGGGCTTGGCCCCTTAGTTCCAGTAAAGAGAACTCTTAAGGCGTCAGCATACCAAGACTTTTTGGACAATTTCATGCTCCCAACTTTGTGGGAACAGTTTGGGGATGGTCCCTTCCTGTTCCAACATGACTGCGCACCACTGCACAAAGCAAGGTCCATAAAGAAATGGATGAGCGAGTTTGGGGTGGAAGAACTTGTCTGGCCTGCACAGAGTCCTGACCTCAACCTGACAGAACACCTTAGGGATGAATTAAAGCAGAGATTGTGAGCCAGGCATTCTCATTCAACATCAGTGCCTGACCTTACAATTGCGCTTCTGGAAGAATGGTCGAACATTCCCATAGACACTCCTAAACCTTGTGGACAGCCTTCCCAGAAGAGTTAAAGCTGTTATAGCTGCAATGGGTGGTCCAACTCAATACATTATTGAACCCTGCGGACTAAGACTGGGATGCTTATAAAGTTCATGTGCGTATAAGGCAGGTGTCCCAATAATTTTGACAATATAGTGTATATTAAGAAATAAGTAAATGCAATGATGTATTAATAAACAGAGAGCTGCATTCATTTGTGTCTTGAAGTTCAGAAATGCCAACAAACAACCTGTAGTTCACATTTGCCTTTTTTTAAGCCTGGTTAACTAAAAGCATAAGCATCTCAGGGCTTTGAAATACAACTTTTATGACCCCTCCTGGCAGCTCTACATTCAGTGGTTGCTACTACAGAGTAATCCGCTGAGAATCTCGTGAAAAGAGAAGGGGTTGTGGAGAGGGCACGTGATGAAATTTAATACGCGTTATAAATTTCCTGGCAAGGCTCAGGATACCAGCCGGCCGGCATTGGCACGTGTTTGGGAAATCATATTAAAGCGGTGACCACAAAAGCCAAGGACCCAGAAAGAGGTAACCGCGGTTGAAGTGGCTGCCTATATGTGGAATTTGCAGAGATCTATAGCGACGTACTGGGACCCAGTGAAGTGGTAAAGGGCTCATTGTGAGGTCAGAAGCTAACACCCTCCATAATCCAGAGAGCAAAATAAAGCAAATTATCAACATTGCCCACAGGATCAACTTTATGGCTTCCAACACCACCAGGAGCCCAAGTCCAATGTACACATGAACTCCAGGTTCCCTGTACACCTGGGCCTCATGCTCTTACATTTCCCATAATCCTTTTCAGCCTCTAAAGCTGGCAAAACACTGGCAAAAAATGATGTACAAAATTAATGGCTTTGGTACAATAGGAATATCTGAAAACACAATGAGCACCAGAAAGCAGGGCAAGGACTAAAAAGAATAGAGAAACGTCAGCAGGGGTGCACTATACCAACGCACCAAACCCATTATGACCTCAAACTTTACTTTTATTCATAACTGTCTAAAAAGATATCATGTAGAAAATGAAAGGAAGTCATAAGCATTGCCGAAAAATGCAAAATTATGGAACAGATATACACAACAACCAGACAGCAAGTATGTCTTTAGTTGCCGTTAGTTAATCTTTCTGTCTGAGCAGACATGTGTATAGGGTTGCCACATAGCACATACCACAGCCTAAAAGCATGGATTGATATCAAGGGTTAAGTAATGCAATGTGGTTACTAAAAGGCTCAGATGTCCATCAAATATTCCACAGTACCCTTCCAGTCTGGGAAAATAATGCATTCCTATCAATCCACTAACTCCGCCAGTCCACAAAACTCTCCCTTTAACTTCTACAACTAAATCTACATTGCCTCAATCAATTTAAGTGCCCATAATGAAGAATAAAGAAAAAAAAATAAAAATCACAAACAAATCTCTTAACCCAACAGGTTTCACCTAAGAGCAAGGCTTCATCAGGGGTGTTCAGTACATAAAGTGTGTTTAAAGGTTAAAAGGAGCTCTAGCCCCCCCCCCCCCAAAAAAGTGAGGCACTGCAAATACTGTAGCTGGCTGCTTTTAGTATAAGGACACTTACCTGTCCAGGAATAGCATCTGAAGTAAGGGAAACATGAATTGAGGCCTTGCAGCTTCACAGCCTATTACCTACTGCGTATTCGCGAGTCACACTGCGCCTTATGAATGGTCCCGTAGTCTTCTGAGACCTGTGATGTGTCCCAGAAGACTGCAGGGGAAGGGGGGGGCCAACTTCCAGCTCAGTTCACAGAGGCGATCTGATCCGGAAGTGGGAGCTCCTACTCAAAAAGTGTCATATGTGGCAGTGGAGGGTGCAAACAAATGGAACTTCTCCTTTTGGGTGGAGCTCTGCTTTAAAGAAAGCACATGGAAAATGGGGACCAAGAAGGAACTATACCGCACTACTCAAAAACCACAGAAGAAACACTACAAGTTTGCCTTTGGAATTTGTTGCCTATGGCTTTAATATATAATAAATCAAAAATAACATATACAGTGTTAAAGACCGTGTGTCAGGAAGCAAGGACTAAGAAGAAACAAGCCTACTCCTCATTATCAAACAATTCAATATCCACAAAAAAAAACACTATGACATCAGTTTTCTCTTTGGATTTATTTGGCTACAGCTTTATTATTTAATAAATCAAGAATAAAATATGCAATATGAAACAATTTTAAACATCACAAAGTTTATTTACAACATCTGCACAAAAAAACACATTGATGATGTGATGATGATGAAGTGAAGCAAGTCCTCCAGTGCCCCCAAATTTACTGTCTGGTGGTCACCCGTACCACCAGTTATTGTTCTCCAGCTCAGTGGACACACATCCCATGATCCAAAATTACAAACCTCACCATAACTACAATAGTCCTGCCTTCTTAAAGCAGAGGTCCACCCATTTAAGAGTCACCAGCAATGTGGCCGCCCGACGCTTCGCTCCTCTCCCAATCCCATCCGCGGCGCCGGCATCACAAGTGTGGGCGCATGTGCACTGCGCATATGCGAGCCTCGCTGCGTGCTGTGAATGACCGGGCAATCTTCTGGGATCTGTGACATGCAGGCAGGGAGGGTGGAGAAAAGGAACTTCCAGCGCCATGGTGCCAGGAGAGGAAGTGAGAGCTGGGTACCAGTGAAAACAGGCTGGATTAATTATCTCCAGGAAAAGATCCTGAGCTCTGTGTGCTCACAGAATATATACAGTCTCCTAGCATGCCATCAGAGCTTGCCTCTCTGGGATAGGCCAGGTCTGTATCAATATTCATGCTGCCATCTGCAGAGCTCCACACCTATCATCCAGAAACTTCTCAAGTTCCCTGGATACAGAGGAAGTTATCAGACAGACTGGCAGCAGCTGAGCACGCTGAGCAGATCTAACTAATTAATCACTGCCACACTGAGCACAGTGTCGCAACTAAATATGCTATTATTACTATTATTATCATCAGAGCTATAGTAGATTAGATTAAATCGAAAAGGGTCAAAACTTAATTCGGAAACTCAGTTGGATCTTTCACACACGTGTCTAAGAAGGGTAAATAGAAACATAGAAACATAGAAAAGTGACGGCAGAAAAAGACTGAGTAGTCCATCGAGTCTGCCCCTTTTTATTTATTTATTATTATTATTTTTTTTTTTACATTAACCTTGTTCTCTGACTATAGATTTATGTTTATCCCAAGCATGTTTGAAGCCATTTACTGTTGACTGTCTCACAACCTCTGTTGGTAGTTTATTCCAATCATCAACCACCCTTTCAGTAAAATAATACTTTCTAAGGTTAGTTTTGAACTTCCCCTCAGTTAGTTTGAGGTCATGTCCCCGTGTTCTTGATTTTGGTTTCATATTGAAAAGACTGCCCTCCTGAACCTTATTCACCCCCTTGAGGTATTTAAAGGTTTCAATCATGTCTCCCCTCTCCCTTCTTTCCTCCAGACTGTACATATTAAGTTCCTGAAGTCGCTCTTGATATGTTTTATCCCCCAGACCTTTCACCATTTTTGTTACCCGTCTGTTGTTACTCATCTGTTATGATGGATTTAGCAAACCCAATCTCTCTGAGATTGCTATGAGTAGCCATAATAATATGGAGAAGCCATTTTGGCTGTGTGGTATGGACTAATTGCTTTTGCTTTCATATATTGTCACATTGCAAGTGTCAGGTTTCGCAGTCTAAATGGTCAGTACATTTTGTCACTAAAAAGTATATGACGCTCCTTAAGGGTATTGCTTCCTATGTATGAGTGAAAGCCTATTGCTGTAATCTGTGATCATGTAATCTAACATGCTACTGAACCTACAGATATGGGGTACTAACACGTGGACCGAATGCTTTCATGTTATTATACAAATTTGACTTCAGTATTTAAAAGCATCACCGTCGGTTCGTGCATCCCTATATGAGAAGCAAAAGTACTCACCTGCTGTGCTAATTCAACCCGGGTGACTGTTTGGAGCATATTACGAGTGGCTGCATGTATAAAATAAATCTATAGACTGTGTGTTATGGGCACGATGCCCTGGCTTTCATGTTTAACGATGGTGGAAATGTTTGGAACCTTGTTACTTATATAGACAACACATTCTCATTATAACTCCAAAGGACATGGTACAGCTTGTGTATAGCTCTTACTATGAATGAAAGCCTGTAGCCAGAATTTATGATCCTTGTTATAGGATCTACTGTATAGATACCACAGATATCTTATGCATCCATCTTGGAGGACCACATGGTATACCTTGTATTTCATCATTGAGGTCATGGCTGGATATTCAGCTTTCATGTGATATACATCTTTGAATACATGATCTCTGTTGAATAGGTATTTAGCTACCTACAGGTCCTCCTTAACTTGTCATGTGCCAGTACTGTTTCAAACTTATGTTTCAATGATGTGTGCAGGAGTGTATTGGAGTGTTGCTGTTGGTTGACAACACCGTCATCACACTTTTTAATATACACAAGGGGATACTTTTGGATGGGGATTGACATTCAAGTTTTATACAGCTGTCATGTACCTATATGTGGATGACGGGGGTGGCCTCTAGCACAGTTCCCATCTCTGCACCCCTGGAAGTTGAGACAGGGTCTGAAGGGGCGATGGAAGGGCACATGTACCAGGCTGCAGAAACTGAAGACTGGAACTTGGGAGCACTGGTATCAGATAAGCAAATGTACAGCTTGTGGTACCCCATGGATATGCCAAGTTCAGTAATAAGTGAAGTAGAGTCACAAGCCTGGTCAAGTAACAGCTGAGCAAGAAGGCACCAAATCATAGGAAGGATCAGAGTCAGAAATGTTCAGAGGTCAGCAACATGAGCACAGCAAGGTACAAAGCTGATGGGCAGAATCTTGGTCGAAAGTCCAGGCTGAGGTCCATTCCAGAGATGGGCAACCAACCATGGATTCAATTGTCTTTTGGATTGCCTCTGCCTCTTTTTTGTTTGCTGCAGCTGTGGGTCGTTACATATAAAGAGTTGTTCATTGTATGTTGTTTTATCACGACTACGGCCTCCACAAGAGGCTGAAACGGGTCAATATTTTACAAGAAATTGATTCCTTTTTATGTATTGTTGGAGAAATAAAATGATTCCTTTAAATCCAAGATGCTTTGGTGCCAGACTCTCACTCCTTCATTGAACTAACGGCAAGTACCACGTGAGTCTGGGCAGAGGTGTCTGGATTGCATCCTATTCATGTGGGATTTTTGGGGTAGCAGCACCTTTACCTTTTGTTTATAGACAGATAAGGGTAATCCAAAAGCAAATCAAGTGGAAGTGGGGTTAATAACAAAAATGGAAATTGAAGAGCCACACCACAGCTAAGGGGTCCAGATACAAATTTATTCCTATAAAAGTCACTGGGACAATCCAAAAAGCAGCCAACGGCTGCCAAACCAGCTGCTGAAAAGGCCTGTGCTTGCAATCACCCTGGAAAAAATAAGGCCCACTTCACTTCTAATCTATTCACATTGTTGGCAATCACGCCCTGATAAAGGGGGCGCTCTTGGAATTCTAAAACAAGTTGTATTTGGACCTCTTAGCTGTGGTGTGATGCTTCAATTTCCATTTTTGTTACCTTACACTACAAGCCAAGGAGAATGTGGAGATCCTCTGAAATGTTGAAACTGCCTGCCTGGGAATCAGATCATTAATATCAACATCAATGCTTTAGTTCACACTGCTTGGCGGCAGTGGACGTGCTCGCGTGTACACATGCTCATAGGTGTACACAACAACGCATGTGTAATTACACTTCTATGCCTGTAAACATGTGTATTGTATGCGCACGCACATTTGCCTGAGGGCTGTCACAATGATCCTGACAACAGCGTAAATTTATAGTAAATAATTTTTCAATATTCCAATATATCTTTTGTTTTACTTATTTTGCTATAGCTATGTTTGGTTTGGAAGTTACTGCCTGTTCGCCGCTGCAATATATTTATTACTCTACTACTGGTGACGCTTTAAGCATGGCTCATTGTTTCCTGTATACCATTATCACTTTTGTAGCACCCTCTAATGTGTGCTACTTGAAGTGAGTGTAGGAAAAAGCATTTTTCTGGCCCAGGGATAAACCTGAATCACTGAATCTGGGTCAGGGTTATTAGAGGCCAGGGCTGGACGACTCATCCTGGCAGCTCTCGGATGCCTCTCGCTGGTATCTGGAAAGTTGGAGAACATTTTGGAACTAGTGGGTGGAGGTGAGGAGGAGCTACCTTGAACATTTATGGGCTCTCAGCTAATCCCCAGGAGTGGGCCTGGCAGGGAACAGGGATAACTCATAAAAAGACATGGGCATTACCAACAAGGCAGTCGGGTGCAAGATGGAGAAGCAGTGAGGAAGGTTGTCGTGGTCCTTGAGGGACCCCCACCGGACAGGGGTTTACCTCGGACTGGACCTCAGGGTGCTGGCTTGGAAGGTTCCCACCACAGGAGGCAGCTGGAGGGATTCATGCCAAAGAGACAGTGGGAGAAAGCAAGCAGAGACAGTGAGTAGATCAGCATGGTGCAGGGACAAAGACAAGGGGAGAGACTGCCAGCTCTAATAGTGCTCTCTTGAAGACCGCAGCGTGCCAAGTCTTCATTTAAACTTGCCCTGAGAAATCTCCATGTGTTTGAGCCAGTCGGGCAGGTCTGGGGCAGAGAGTCAGTTGGGAGAACTAGGAGGAAGAGCAGCCAGGTATGGCTGGTGGCAACCAGGGGGGCTAGCGTTCCGCAGGCAAGTGGAGCTGGGATCAGTAGCCACAGGGAAGCAGAAGGAGAGATGTTATGCGGTTCACTCCATTCGTGTCACTTTTCTCAAGGGACTGAGAGTTCCTGCCTGTAATGGGCCTTTGCTGAACTAGCAATATACTGCTAGCATCTCCAGGAGTGAGCAGTAGGTGCTGTACAAAGGAAACGAGTTTGTGCAGAAGGAAGGAAGAAGATCTGTGTTTGAACATTTTCAAGTTGGGTATCCCATAATTCCCCAACCCCATCCAAGTTCCCTAATAAAACAACAAAACAAGCCAAGGACTGATTTTTTTGTCTTGGAGTGAATGAGGGAAATGCTAAGTGACTGACTGTGCAGCAGTGGGGAAACCTACTCAGCAGCTCTTACAAGGGGTGTGCTACACTTTCCTAATTATTCATACCTGTTACCTAAACAGCTTTCACTAGGCACCTCAATATTTACGCGGTATGTCTGAGCTCTGACGTGTTAACGAGACGTACCACGCTGTGGGAAGAAGAAAACTTGCCTCTCCTGATTATATTTCCAAGTGGAGGATGACAGAGCTCACCGAAAACGCGGAATTGTTTGAACTGAAAAAGAAACACCAATTATTCTCACAGCAGGGAAGGTGACGAACTGAGTGTTACATTAAATAAAAAAGAGCCAGCGAGGGTATAGAAAAGGGGGCGTCCAGACTTGTAAAGCCTGGCAAGGGACCAAGGTAAAGACAAAACATTTGGCCTGCTCTATGCCAACCATCATACACTTGAATGCTTCCATTGGGGCAGGCGTAGACCGAGCTTCTCGTGTCACCTTCTGTGTATGAAACACGTTACAGGTCGTAAATGGGGGGGAGGAAGTGTTGGCTATTGGGGCGCTACTTAATCAGCAACCCCTTTCGTAAAATTGGAGTTCCTCTATAGATACAGTTCTTGCTGTTTTAAAGTTTGTGTGGTACAGCCCTGAATATTAGAGGCACGCTAATGCTTTAAAAGTCCTTGTAGATATATTTGGGAATAGGATTAGCTTTAAGTAAATGTTAACTCAAACTGAAGGAACTTTAGTTTGATAAAGCAATAGGCATCATAAATAATGTTTAGCACTACCCCCGTAGGAGCCGCTGACTATAACAGGTTCTTTCCCACAACAGTGCAGAGGCAGCCAGGCACACAGCAAAAAAGGGATTTTATTAAAACTTACCGTAAAATCCTTTTCTCCGAGTTCACTGACAGACGCAGCTTCTTCATTAACTTCATGGGGTTTTATGTTCGTCCAACTAGGTCAAAATTATTTTAGGGAAAAAACGACACACGGACCGACGGAGACGTGACAACACCCTTTCTTGGACAATATCAGTCGCCGAGGATGCCCCCATCACGATTTGTAATAAATACTACGGATAACGAAATAGTTTGATTTCAAGGAAGTCAAACTCAATT
>BLSH010122669.1:60917-101399 GCA_018402905.1 Glandirana rugosa | reverse complement strand
GCAAATGCGGACGTGTAAAATGAATAAAAGACCGGAAGTGGTTAAAACCAGCTCCATCCGGTCTGGTGTTTGTAATGAAGGTGTTAATGTCATTTCCTTTGTTCTGCAAGTGTCAGCAGAGGGAGTACGTCCCTCCAACAACACCAAGCGTCACAACCCATCTTATGGTGAACAGAGTATTGTGACAAAAACGAACAGTGTCAAATAAATATCTGGTATAAATTGAATAAGTGAATAAGGTTTTGATGAGTGAAAAAAATGTGCAAGTTGGGAGCAATATTAGAAACGATCCGGAATAAGCATAGAATCGTCTGATAAATGGTGTCAGCAAAGGATGTAGTGTGCCACAGGAAGTGACATGTGCATATTAAAAAAGCATGAAAGATCAATTGCAGGAAAAAATAAGGGAGGGAGAGTGTAAGTGAACGAAAGTCAAGTGTAGAATAAATACAATCTGATGGATTATTATTATAAAGTGTCTTAAACACCGTACTAAACTAAAAACGCCAGATTAATTAAAAACGACTTGCGGTACACATAGCATGAATAAAGTGGTTTGCAGTACACATAAAATAAACAGAACGCCCAACACTGTGTATAAAATCTGTAGTGCATGAAAAATCCCCGATAATTGTGTGCCGCCAAGAAAATATACACAGACATAAAACGAATATAAAAGGAAAAACTTAAAACGCATTGATATCTAAAAACGCATGTCACGTCTTAAAAAAGATATCAATAAATAGGTATTAAATAATAATAATAATTCACACTTTTAAGGCGCTGCAATTTTTCCCTTTACATGAAAGGACATCCCCTGACAGTCCTACAAATTCCAAAAGGAGAAGAAATGGAAATTTGTCTAACAGAGAAGGGGATTAAAGGTGATTCTGGAGGACACTAAAAGGTTAGGTCCCTAGTAGGGGAAGAAACAAAGACAAGACCCTGTTGACCCATCCAGGAGGTCCCTCAGAAGAGAGTAAAGCAGAGAAGTTCCGCTTAACTTGAAGGGTTCGACAGTATTCAAGGATAAAAAAACTCCCTTGTAAGGAAGAGTATGAGTTTGTATGGGGTATCACTTACAAAGGGTGTGGGGAACCCAAAAAGTTCTGGAATGACACATGGTTGAGTGTAGCAATACCAGGAGGATAGTGAGAGGCAGCCAATAGAGGTGCCAAATCTAACCTAAAAACTACAATGGGGGGACCTGAATACCCACATTTTGGGGAGGTTAACTACCCAAGGTTCCACCTGGATGAACAAACTGACCTCTATTTGTAGTAGTGGGGGTGCACCTTTATGCAGAATGTTAAACAAAGGTCTGATGATCTCTGGCTGTAAACTCTATGGCCTGAGTAGGAAGTATGCTTTGCATGTCTTCATGCAAATACTACTGAAGTAGATAAAAGAGAAGGGTGAGATGGGTTTCCGGCCCTTCCACAGACCTTCTTTGCTAAAGCAAAAGCAAGATTGGGTTATGATTAAGTAATTTGGTTTGTGAAACATGTTAACCTTGCTGCTATAGTCCTGTTGTATCATGGTCTATTGATGTCATGTGTGGATTTTTACAAATAAAACATTTATGTTTCTGAAGATTGGAGTGTGGTTACCTATTTTTGTACATACTTTAAAAGCAAGATCTGGCCATCCAAAACATTGCTGATGATTGTGTCGACGGATCCCTGGATGTCCCATCAGAGTCCCAAGCACACAACCACGATCCACTACACGTTAATATGGACATGAGTCTCATCCATGACATGATTTCTAATGCTGGGAATAAGCCATCACAGCTTAAGCACCAGGCACTAGACATCTGTCCAGCTGTTTTAGGAAACCAGGAGCCTGGCTTTGTGGCTTTGCTATGGAAGGATCCTCTGTAAGGGACTCTACCAACTCTGACATGGTTTGCAGGACAGGGCAGAGAGCAACTCCAGTCGAATCAAACCGGGAGCACAGGAAGGAATTTAACCGACTAGCAGTAAAAATCCCTAGAGGTGAGAACACCTCTGACCTATTTATGGGCATACCTGTAGGTAACAATTAGAACAAACCACTGATTCATAAAATACCTTTTAAAGGTGAAATGTTCCAAGACTTTCACAGGTCAAGCACAGGATCGCTCAGGATGTTTCCAGTTCTCATAGAGGAATGAATTAAACAGCTGATGCAGTGGTAAGGTCTTAGCAGCTATAGGAGCTCTAAAAGATCCTAGGTCTGTAGACTAAGGGGTTGATTTTAGAGTTGAGCGAATCCGGACTGTAAAGTTCGGGTCCGTACCGGACTTTGGGGTGTCTGTGCCCTGAACCCGGACATTTGCAAAAAAGTCTGGGTTCGGTATTCTGGTATTTTGCATGCCTTTTCTATAGCTGCAGGGCCGCCAATCAACAAGCGTTTTACTCGTTTGCCCTTAGAAGCCATCACAGCCATGCCTACTAATGGCATGGCTGTGATTGGCCAGTGCATCATGTGACCCAGACTATTTTTGGCGCCTGTTGAATAGCTGCAGGGCAGCCAATCAACAAGCGTTTCACTCGTGACCCAGCCTTTATATGAGCTGGAGTCACGTATGCCGCGTGTCACATCGTCTCAGGCTAGTGTAGGGAGAGCATGCTGCCGGCGCTGTGTGATTGCCAATCTAATATGATCTTATCCTGCATTACAGACAGATTCCTGGCCGTGCTGTGAGGGGAAAGCTTAGCGTTCTAAAACAATCTGATACTGAACTAGGTAGAGTTTACTACTGCCAGGGCTGGACTGGGACAAAAATTTGGCCCTGGACTTCATCCAGACTGGCCCACTTTAATTTTGCAAACACGCACATGCAGGGACGGTGGCTGAGCGTGGATGGGGATGGTGGCTGCGGGTGGGGATGGTGGCTGCGGATAGTGGTTGAGATGGGGATGGTGCCTGCGGATGGGAATGGAGGCTGCGGATGGTGGTTGAGATGGGGATGGTGGCTGTGGATGGGGATGATGGCTGCGGATGGGGATGGTGGATGAGGATGGTGGCTGCAGATGGGCTGCGGATGGGGATGGTGGCTGCAGATGGGGATGGTGGCTGCAGATGAGGATGGTGGCTGCGGATGAGGATGGAGGCTGTAGATAGGGATGGTGGCTGCGGATGAGGATGGTGGCTGCAGATGGGGATGGATGGCTGTGGATGAGGATGGTTTCTGCGGATGGGGATGGTGGCTGAGGATAGGGATGGTGGTTGCGGATGGTGGCTGAGGATGGTGGCTGCGGATGGTGGATGGGGATGGTGGCTGCGGATGAGGATGATGGCTGTGGATGAGGATGATGGCTGCGGATGGGGATGGTGGGTGCAGATGAGGATGGTGGCTGCAGATGGGGATGGTGGCTGCGGATGAGGATGGTGGCTGCGGATGGGGATGGTGGCTGTGGATGATGGCTGCGGATGAGGATGGTGACTGCGGATGGGGATGGTGGCTGCAGATGGGGATGGTGGATGGAAATGGTGGCTGCAGATGAGGATGGTGGCTGAGGATGGGGATGGTGGATGGGGATGTGGCTGCGGATGAGGATGGTGGCTGCGGATGGGGGTGGTGGCTGCGGATGGGGATGGCGGCTGCGAATGAGGATGGGGGCTGCGGATGGGGATGGTGGCTGCAGATGGGGATGGTGGCTGTGGATGAGGATGGTGGCTGCGGATGGTGGCTGCGGATGGGGATGGTGGCTGCGGATGGTGGCTGCAGATCGGGATGGCGGCTGCGGATGGTGGCTGAGCTGCGGTTGGGGATGGCATGGCAATCATTAATTGTTATCACTGACAGTCTGACTAAGTGTAAGCTTAGTGCTTACTTGTTTTGCTGGCTGTAATGGTTCCTCTTTCTCCCATCCCGCCTCTGTCGAGTGACATCACACCGCCAGGATGGGTCTACAAAGCAGCTTTTTAGGGGGGGTCTTGGGTCTGGAAAGAAGAGGCAGCGGTGGGTCGGTGGCGCTGACAGATGACGGCTGGTGCAGTGTTTGCTTGTGCCGGGTGGAGGAGTGATGCACAGAGAGAGAGAGAGAGAGACACTAGCGGCGCCGGCTAGTGTGAAGCACTGCTAGCCCGGCACTTCATCTGCGCCCCCCTCCTCCCTCCAGCAAATAGTACTGCCCAGGCCAGGGCACCCACACCTTCCTTCTACCGGCTCAACCCTGCTTTAGACAGTAAACAGCGGTGCTCAAAGTAATGGCTGCCAGGCTCACGCAGCCATTACTTTTGACAGGCTGTCTGTCACTGAACTGGCCCACTGAGCCATCGGCCCACCGGGAAACTCCCGGTAGTCCCGATGGCCAGTACATGCCTGACTACTGCTGGGAGGGTTAGATTACCGATCTAATATCATCTCATCCTCCATTACAGACAGGTTCCTGGCGTGCTGTGAGGGGAAAGCTTAGCGTTCTAAAACCATCTGATACTGGACTAGGTACAGCTTACTGGTGCTGTGAGGTACAGATCAGGGCCGCCTTAATAACATCAAGGGCCCCTGGGCAAAGTAATACTCTGGGGCCCCTACCAGCCTGCCCCAATTTACGCACCTAATCTCAAGAATTAAAGTATAAATAGTTGATAGAATTAAACATATATTTATTATTACTTTCAATAAAATAGATTTTAAACAATAAGAAAACATGCCGTATATCAAAGACTAATTAATACAAAGGGCACAGTATAGGGGGGGGGGTCAGGAGGGCCCAATTCTTGGATCAGGAGGGCACAGTACAGGCTCCGGGATGCTGCCATCCCGGGACAGCTTGGTAAAAAAGCTTGACTGTCCCGGCACATCCAGGACGGTTGGCAAGTATGATATTATGCAAGATTATCACGGGGCCCTCATGCACCTGGAGCCCCTGGGCAGTGCCCGGTTGGCAAGTATGATGTTATGCAAGATTATCACGGGGCCCTCGTGCACCTGGGGCTCCTGGGCAGTGCCCAGGGGTGCCCATGCATTAAGATGGCCCTGCGACAGATTACTGATCTAATATCATCTCATCCTGTATTACAGAAAGGTTCCTGGTGGTGCTGTGAGGGGAAAGCTTAGTGTTCTAAAACCATCTGATACTGGATTAGGTACAGTTTACTGATGCTGTGAGGGACAGATTATTGTTCTAAAATCATCTCCTAGTGCTATAAGGAGAGGTTCCTGCTGGTGCTGTAAGGGACAGATTATTGTTCTAAAATCATCTCCTAGTTCTATAGGGAGAGGTTCCTGCTGGTGCTGTGAGAGACAGATTATTGTTTTAAAACCGTCTCCTAGTTCTTTAGGGAGAGGTTCCTGCTGGTGCTGTGAGGGACAGATTATTGTTCTAAAATCATCTCCTAGTGCTATAGGGAGAGGTTCCTGCTGGTGCTTTAAGGGACAGATTATTGTTCTAAAATCATCTCCTAGTTCTATAGGGAGGGGTTCCTGCTGGTGCTGTGAGGGACAGATTATTGTTCTAAAATCATCTCCTACTGCTATAGGGAGAGGTTCCTGCTGGGGCTGTGAGGGACAGATTATTGTTCTAAAATCATCCCATACTGCTTTAGGGAGAGGTTCCTGCTGGTGCTGTAAGGGACAGATTATTATTCTAAAATCATCTCCTACTGCTTTAGGGAGAGGTTCCTGCTGGTGCTGTGAGGGACAGATTATTGTTCTAAAATTATCTCCTAGTTCTATAGAGAGAGGTTCCTGCTGGTGCTGTGAGGGACAGATTATTGTTCTAAAAACATCTCCTAGTGCTATAGGGAGAGTTTCCTGCTGGTGCTGTGAGGGACAGATTATTGTTCTAAAATCATCTCCTACTGCTATAGGGAGAGGTTCCTGCTGGTGCTGTAAGGGACAGATTATTATTCTAAAATAATCTCCTAGTTCTATAGGGAGAGGTTCTTGCTGGTGCTGTGAGGGACAGATTATTGTTCTAAAATCATCTCCTAGTACTATAGGGAGAGGTTCCTGCTGGTGCTGTGAGGGACAGATTATTTTCCTAATGTCAATACATACTGCTATAGGGAGAGGTTCCTGCTGGTGCTGTGAGGGACAGATTATTGTTCTAAAATCATCTCCTACTGCTATAGGGAGAGGTTCCTGCTGGTGCTGTGAGGGACAAGGAGGGCAGTGGTGAAGGGTGGGTGAAAGATGATGTGGAGGAGGATGATGAGGTCCTAGACCCCACATGGTATGAGGGTCATGCGAGTGACGTGTGCAGTTTGGAGGAAGGGGTGGTGGTCGCACAGAGGCACGAGCACAGCAAAAGAGGAAGCAGGTTGCAAAAGCAGAGCGAGCGTCCCCTAGACAGTACGCCTGCTACTACCCACCGCACCCAGGGGCCTAGCACACCATAGGCAGCTCAAAGGAGTTCCCTGGCGTGGCAGTTCTTCAGACAATGTGCTGGCGACAAGACACGAGTGGTTTGCACGCTGTGCAATCAGAGCCTGAAGCGAGGCATAAATGTTCTAAACCTGAGCACAACCTGAATGACCAGGCATCTAAATTCAAAGCACTTGCTGCAGTGGAATAAGTACCTCAAAATCCAAGAAAGGTCTCAGCCTCCTCTTGCTTCCTTCTGCTGCTGCCTCGGCCTCTTCCTCCACCTCTACACTGCCAGTGTCACTTGTCACCCAGCAAACAGAGCATGTGACAGCAACGCCACCATGTCCGCCACAGTCCCCAAGCATTTCCACACGGTCCCATGGAAGCTTACAGCACTCCATCTCCCAAACACTGGAGAGAAAGAGGAAGTACCCCCCTTACCCCCCAGCGATCCCTGGCCCTGAATGCCAGCATTTCAAAATTCCTGGCCTTTGAAATGCTGTCATTCCATCTGGTGGACACGGACAGTTTTAAAAACCTGATGGCGGTGGCTGTCCCACAGTACGTGGTTCCCAGCCGCCACTACCTTTCCAGGCGAGCCATCCCTTCCCTGCACAAACAAGTCGGGGGCGAGATCAAGTGTGCACTGCGCAACGCCATCTGTGGCAAGGTCCACATAACCACTTATACGTGGACCAGTAAGCACGGGCAGGGACGCTATATCTCGCTAACTGCACACTGGGCAAATGTAGTGGCGGGTGGGCCTGAGGCGGCTAGCCGTTTGGCGCATGTCCTTCCGCCACCGAGGATTGCAGGGCATTTCTCTTTGCCTCCTGTTGCCTCCTCCTCCTACTGCGCTTCCTCCTCCTCCTCTACCACCACCTCATCCGCTCAGCGTAACACCTTCACCACCAACTTCAGCCATCCAGGGGGAAACAACAGCAGGCTGTTTTAAAACTGATATGTTTGGGGGATAAACCTCACACTGCGCAGCAGCTGTGGACGGGCATTGAGCAACAGACCGCTGAGTGGTTGTTGCCACTGAGCCTCAAGCCCGGCCTGGTGGTGTGCGATAATGGGCGAAATCTCATAGCAGCTCTGGGCCTAGCCGGTTTGACGCACATCCCTTGCCTGGTGCATGTGCTGAATTTGGTAGTGCAGAAATTTCTAAAAAACTACCCGGATATGTCAGAGCTGCTGCAGAAAGTTCTCACCCTGCTGCTGCTCGCCTGTCTGCGCTGCAGCGGAACTTCGGCCTTCCCGCTCACCGCCTCCTATGCGACGTGCCCACAATGTGGAACGCCACCTTGCACATGCTGGAGAGACTGTGAGAGCAGCAGCAGGCAATAGTGGAGTTTCAGCTGCAGCATGCACATGTCAGTCGCTCTGCCGAACAGCACCACTTCACCACCAACGAGTGGGCCTCCATGCGAGACCTGTGTACCATATTGCAGTGTTTCGAGTACTCCACCAACATGGCCAGTGCCGATGACGCTGTTCTCAGCGTTACTATCCCACTTCTATGTCTCCTTGAAAAAACACTGCGGGCGATGATGGAAGAGGATGTGGCACAGGAGGAAGAGGAGAAGGAAGAGGGGTCATTTCCACGGCTATCACGCCAGTCATTCACAAGTGGCTCGGAGGGTGGGTTCCTGCACCAGCATAGGCCAGGTAAAAAAATTTCAAGCCAGGGCACAGTTCTGGAGGATGAGGAGGACGAGGAAGATGATGAAGAGGAGGAGGAACCATGTTCACAGCAGAGTGGCACCCAACACAGCTCCTGGGCATCACTGGAGCATGGCTGGGGGGATACGGAGGACACAGATGATATACCTCCCACAGAGGACAGCTTGTCTTTGCCTCTGGGCAGCCTGGCACACATGAGCGACTATATGCTGCAGTGCCTGCTCAACGACAGCCAAGCTTCCCACATTTTAACTTGTGCCAATTATTGGGTGGCCACCCTGCTGGATCCCCGTTACAAGGACAACGTGCCATCCTTAATTCCCTCACTGGAGTGTGATCGGAAGATGCGCGACTACAAGCGCACGCTAGTAGACGCGCTGCTGAGGGCATTCCTAAATGACACCGGGGGCTCTGTGGAAGCACAAGGTGAAGGCAGAGGAGGAGGAAGAGTTCGCCAACGCAGCTGTGGCACCGCCAGCACCTCAGAAGGCAGGATTAGCATGGAAAATGTGGAAAAGCTTTGTCAGCAGCACACCACAACAAACAGCACCATCAAAAAACCAAACAAACAAATAACAGTGTTGGCTACCTCCTCCTCCTCCTCCACCACCGCCACTTCCACCTACACTGCCACGGTCAGGGCCTAGTCAACCTCTAGGCTCCTACTCCACATCCACCTCCTCCTCCCATTTTTATTTTTTTATGTGATTTTAAGTTATTTCCCTATCCACATTTGTTTGCAGGGCACTTGTCCTACTCTTACCCCCATTTTGCTTCCTTTTGCAGCCCTCTACCCCTTTCCAGGACTTTTTTACAGCCATTTTTGTGCCCAAAAGTTCGGGTCACCATTGACTTCAATGGGGTTCGGGGTCCGCGGTCAAGTTCGGGTCAAGTTCGGTACCGAACCCCAAATTTTCCGCGAAGTTCGGCCAAACCAGACGAACCCGAACATCCAGGTGTCCGCTCAACTCTAGTTGATTTACTAAAGCTGAAAAGTGAAAAATCTGGTGCAGCTTTGCAAAGAAACAATCAGCTTCCAATATTTGTTGTCAAAGCTTAATTGAACAAGCTGAAGTTAGAAGCTGATTGGCTACCATGTGCAGCTGCACCAGATTTTGCACTCTCCAATGTTGGTAAATCAACCCCCAATTCTCCAGATTCAGAGTATTACATACTGCATCAATGAAACAACTCCTTGTAGATTTGCTTGATTTACATAAAAAAACATTTTCAGAGGTAGTATGATGCCATTCTGAATCTTAGTCAGAGATGATAACAGGACTGATCAAAGGCTGTGTCTGAGTTAGGGACTCACGCTGGTCAGAGACACACTATTGGAAATTGAGCTGGGGCAAACTTAGTGTCTCTGTAGTTAGACTGTAAGTAGCATTTGGCCACAGGTAGATAGGAAGTCTCTGGGGACATTAGAGAGACCTGGGCCCTGTCCGTTGGAGCTGCAGAAGACTCCAGGGATGACAACCCTGCAACAATAGGGGTCTCAGGTTCTAGACTATAGGCATTAGCCCCTCATGCAGATGGGTGGTTTAGTTATACACAGATGTATAGGAAAATTATGCGGCTGAATGAGCAGGGACACAGGAGGGGTCAAGTTCCCTGCTAGACTGGGCTGATATATAAAGCTATATAAATTAACAACAAATGTTTTTCATCAACACACTTACAATGCCTGGATCAGGAGAAAGGAAACGCCTAAATATCTGCCAGTGTAAAATCTTTGTGGCTACATTTTTCAGAGAAGTTCCCATGGAGTGGTTCAATCTCTGGTTCGCAAACAAGGTCACACATGTCTATAAACAAACTGACAGGAATGCATACATTTCTGTCGAAAGTTGTCACCATTCCCTTTGGCTAAAATGGTTACCCAAAAGGCAATTTCTCCGGTCGTGGAAAATTGTATTACTTTGGACGATTTCCATTCTCAAGCGAACATCTTGAAGCAGAGTTTTCTTGATTACCAACAATTGGATGACTGTATTTAGCACATCTCTGCTAGGAATTGTGAGTCACTTTTGATTAATAAGGACCAGGTACCTATTAATGAGAATAAAAGAAATATTGAAGATTGGGCTTTGGCCACTACGTTCTCTTCTCAACATCACAAAGTAAAGAGTTTAATTACCAAACACTGACATATTTTTAAAAATGATAGAACTTCGGGCTCCATTTTACCTAATAGACCCTCTATCCTTTTTAAGAAAGACCCCTCATTAAGAGATAAAATGGCCCCCGACTTGGTAGAGCAGCCAAAGAAGTAGAAGGTTTGGTAAACCGTGTTTTTTTTTCAATGCAAATTATGTGGGGTGTGTCGAGAGATGGGCTCAGGTAGATCCAGAAAGTACAGGATGTACTATGAGATTTGGAATTTCATTACCTGTTCTCAGAATATTGTGTAATTACTGTAGTGTCCTTGTGGCCTGCAGTACATAGGGAGGACAAGGGCACTGCAAACCAGAATAGGGGAACACATAGCCAATACAAAGAAGGGCCCCTTTATAGACACTTCACTCAGGTACACAATAAGAACCGCATATAAATAGGGATTGATAAGTTTAATCAACACTGGGGAGGCAGTAACAACAGAAGGGAAACCTCCAAGATGGAGACCAGTGAAAACTTTTAATCCACTTGGGTTGAACATGGAGTGGGATATCAATTGTTTCATCAACCATTAACATTTTTGTAAAAAAAATGTTTTGCTTTTTGTAAAGAAACAATCCTCTCATTTTTACATATATTTTTCACTTTATTATATATTATATATCATTTTATATTTTTATAATTTGAATTATTTATACTAAATGTGTTCTGCCATATTTCCAAGGACACAATTTAATTTCTATAAAGTAAATGTAGATTTATTACATGCGTGTAGTATGTGACATTAATTATTTTCCAATTACTTGTATTATTTTTATAAGTAAATAAAATACAATAAACAATACATCAATATTTTCATAAGGTTTCCATCATAACCAACCATTCAGTTTGCAAAGCAAGAATTGAGCAAGGTATTGAGTTATTTTTTGTCATGATAATTAAAACTAAAATTAAATTTATGAGGAAGTCAGATTTACATGTAACCGCACCTTTGTTTATATGCAAACTTATATGACATACCATTATGTTCAGTTCCAAGGGGCAGGCTAGGGTAGTATAGGGCCATTCTAGGGTAGTATATAGACAGGCTAGGGTAGTATATAGACAGGCTAGGGTAGTATATGGACAGGCTTGGGTAGTATATACATAGGCTAGGGCAGCATAAAAGTGGGCTAGGGGAGTATAGGGGCAGGCTAGGGTAGTATATAGACAGGCTAGTGTAGTATATAGATAGGCTAGGGCAGCATAAGGGTGGGCTAAGGTAGTATAGGGGCAGGCAGAGCAGCCCGGGGGGGGGGGGGGGGCATATGTCACCATGACACACAGAACTGCTGGAAAAAAATCTTGGTCATCAATTTGCTGGGTAAATAGAAGAGGAGAGGTGGTCATGGTTCAATTTGCCGCACCTCTCCCATGGTAGGTCCCGCCCTGCTAGCTGCCAAGAAGATAACTATCCATTTATTAATATATTTCAATGCTCCCTCTATGGTTTGATTCAGTAAGGCTTGCCAGGGCAATTTATTAAAGTTAATGTGAGTTAAAGAATATATAAAATTGTATACCTGGATCCATAACCTTTTAACCTCCAGACATATCCACCATATATGGTATTCCTTGCACATTCCCTGAAACAGTTATTGGAAGCTATTCTTGTAGGTACCATGTACCACCTTAACAGCAGTTTATAATTTGCTTCCATAATTGCTTATGTATGACTTAGAAGCATTTAAAGACAGTTGTATCACTCAGTAGGTTCTAAGTCTTCAGCCAAGTCTCGTTCCCACCTGGTCATGCAAGGAAGACTAAGCAGATCTCGGAAGCAGGCAGGTTCCATGTTATCTGTGGGCATCTGAAGCCGTCTTCTCTTGCTTTCCGGGATTCGGTGCAGCTGGCTACCCAGCATGCACCCCCGATCTCACGCCTGTGCAGTGAAGCAACTGAGCGGCTCTCTCTTCCCAACAGGTTGCCATAGCAATGGCGGTAGTGGACGTTCCCACCCGTTGCTATAGCAACCTGCCAATTATGACATCCCGGTCCTCCCGTTTGCGCCATTTCTGGTCTGGAAATAATGTGAGATTTCATCACTAAGCGATTCGCAAGGACTCCTGGGATACATGTCGCCGCTATCCCAAGAGCCCTTGCAAATCGCATAGTGATGTGTACGCCTAGGCGGCCGCAGCCGGAAGTGCTGCAGAAAAAAAGTGAAAAAAGGTATTTACAAAGAAAAAAAATGACTGCCATTTATTACAGCATTCAGAATGGGCATGACAATAATTGGACTTTCATAAAACGGGCAGAACTCCGCTTTAAGCAACATAAATAATAAGGTCTGATATCTTGTCAACAATTTTGCAGAGATATTCCATTGACATGATCATCATGGTTGCTAAATTGCTACTAGAGTAACAATGGTATAGTAGCCAAATCTTCACACTGACAGCACTTAAAGCGGAACTACACTGAGCACCACAAACCAAAAATACAATTTAAATCATTTTTAATATTCAAAGCAAACCCATCCATCCATCCATGCTTTATTTTTCTAAGAAATCACTTTGGAAAAAAAAAAAAAAAATTAACTTCATGCAATATCCAATAACATTTTTTTCTTTGTCTTTTCCCCGCCTTTTTTACATTCTTCATGCAGCAGATTTTAAGCCAGCACACTGTCAAGAGGTGCCAACGTCAATAGTCGTAATATCCAGCTGGCAGACGGGCCTAGACAATGGGCACTTTTTACTTCCCACAGGATCTTAAAAGTGTTAACCTACAGCAGAGTGACGAGTAGGAATATCAAAGTGCCTTTGTTGCCCTGCTTGTCTCCACCTAACTGTATTCTGAGAATTCCCAAGCAAGTCCGGGCAGAAATATTCTCTCTGCCAGGAGGGTTGCTTCTAGTATTTGTGATGCACATTGCAATTTGCAACAATAAAAAAAAAAGATGTTATTGCACCCAACGTTATGAAAGACGTATTCTGGTTAAAAATTTGCAGCTGTAACTCACACGCCAACCACAAAATTCTCTTTTTTCTTAAAGGGGAATTATAAGTTTGATTGCAGGTAGAACTTTATTGCAGAAAAAGCGCTGCATGTCTCTTCTGCAATAAAAGTCTTACCTGCCTGCTAGCAAGCAAAGAATATAAAACACATTGTACAATATAGGCATGCCTTGGTGCCTGGGGGGAATTAAAGAGTCACTAAACCCACATCATAAAAAACTATCAATAAATGTTGTATTACATGCTGTTCATTGGTGGGGGGCGGCACGTGGTCAGGCTCCGGTGTCCGCGGCGATGCAGAGTGAGATTGCTCCCTCCGATGAGGGTGGCCTCCTCCGGATCTCCCAGATCTACACGTACATCCTCCCCTGGTACCAGCCAATATGGTCACTTCTCCTCTTGCCCAATCGGGTCTCAGGAGCTGCTTCCTGATTGGCCGGGAGGAGAAGCAGGAAGACAATAGCGGATATTAATTTGCTATTGTCACACAACTAGGTGGGCTCAGGGTGCAGTGCTCTGCACCCAGAGCCCATCCTTTTTTGAAGCCAATCAGAGCCTCAGGCTCTAATCATGTGCTTCCAAAAAAAAACATGCGTTCGGTGCCCTGCATGTAGATTAGGGGCCAGACGCATGGATTAGGGGGCGGCGCCCCTAATGGAGCAGCCGCCACTGATGATATTCCTTTTCTGTATTCTACAAAAAACCTGGTTGATCATGCTGCCCTCTATCTCCTCCTTCTGTCTAAGTCCCCAATGCAGCTACAGATTTTGCAGTGCAGTGGTGGCAACTCTGTACATGCTCGGTTTTTAGTGAGTTTCTATGTTAAAGCGGAGTTCCACTCAAAAGTGGAACTTCCACTTATCCATCTCCTCTCCCTCTCCAGTGCCACATTTGGCACCTTTCAGGGGGGAGGGGGGACAGAAACCCGTTTTTGACAGGTACCATTCCCCACAGGTACCGTTCCCGCGGCCCGGTCTCCTGGAAGTTCGGCCCCCTCCTCCTTTCTCCGCTGCTGGACCAATTGGAAAGCACAGAGCGCTTCGTGCATGTGCAGTAGGGAACCGGGTGTGAAGCCGAAAGGCTTCACTGCCAGGTTCCCTTACCAGGAATGGCGGCAGCTACATCCGACTGCCGATCCAAAGATTCGCTAGGGTGCCGACATTGTGGGCTCTCTGGACAGGTAAGTGTTCATATATATGCAGTATTTGTAGCTGCTGACTTTTAATTTTTTTGTGGGGGGGGAGGCTGGACCTTCTCTTTAAGCATTTCCTCCCTATCACATCTGAGCAGCCCACTATAGAGTCATACATGTGGGCGTATACACAGTGGTAAATGACAGCCCACTCCCTCCCTCCTCCTCCATGCCCACTCGCTGGGATATTAGATATATTAGTAGATTGATGGAGGCTTCACCTCCCTCTTATTCTAAGACATAGCCTGTGACTGGCAGAAATCTGGCCACCCCGTGTTATTGCTAAAAAATACTAAAGATTTTATTTCAAATATATATTTGTATGACATTTTAAAACAGTTTATTGGTATTAAGGGGTCCAGCAGGCTCCACCCACTGCAGGCTGCCTGCATAAAACTGCAGGAGGGGGGCGGAGACAGGACCAGTCACCCTGCACATGGAAAAAGAGCAGAGCTGTGGGAGGGGTCCAACTGGCTGCACCCACTACAGGTTGCCTGCATAAAACTGCAGGAGGGGGCGGAGACAGGACCAGTCACCCTGCACAAGGAAAGAGAACAGAGCTGTGGGAGGGGTTAAGCAGGCTCCACCCACTGCAGGCTGCCTGCAGAAAACTACAGGAGGGGTGGAGACAGGACCAATCACCAGGGGTGTTGCCTGGTGGGAAAAAGATCAATCCATTAAATAAAAGTGCTAAAATGCAATCATGATCAGACAATCGATAATGATAAATTATAACTTAATTGCATACAAACAAATAATCATCCTAAATGAAACCTTAATGATGAAGTGCTCGGTGCAAGTGCAAATTGCTTATGTAACTAATCATAAGTAAAGTGTTGTAGTGCAAAAATAAAATAAATAACAGTGTTAAGTTAATTACATATAGTGATCGCATGAAATAAACTGACAAAAAATCCTGATGATAAAGTGCTCAGTGCAAGTGCAAATTGTTTCTGTACCCAGTCATAAACAAAGTGCTATGGTGCAAAAAAACAATCAAACATAGATCAAAACCCAGTGCTAAATATAATCCAGGTTTATGAAAAAAACTTCCATATAGTTCACATTCAAGATTTCTCCATAGATAGAACAATGTCCCAGCGTGGGGTGCATGCAGATGAGGTCTTCGTATCACAGCACACATGTCACAAACATGCCACCCTCTTATACCGCACTCACCAGATTACTTTACCCACTGAAGGGTGAAAAGCCTCCACGGGATCAAATGACTGAACCGCAGTGCTGGTGCGATGCCAACTAAGTCGCCTCTCTCTCCCAAATCTCTGCTGGGATCTGATCTTGTGACATGCAGTTTGCAGCAAGCTGATCACTGGATGTCTGTGGGAGGGGTCCAGCAGGCTCCACCCACTGCAGGCTGCCTGCAGAAAACGACAGGAGGGGGGCGGAGACAAGACCAGTCACCCTGCACAAGGAAAGAGGTCAGAGCTGTGGGAGGGGTCCAGCAGGCTCCATCCACTACAGGTTGCCTGCAGAAAACTACAGGAAGGGGGCGGAGACAATACCAGTCACCAGGGGTGTTGTTAGGTGGGAGAAAGTCCAGGGGCTTCAGCCCGAGGGGGTGGGCTCACTTACTGGTTGCTGCCTGGCTCACCAGTGCCCATAAGTGCAGCCTCACCAGTGCCCATCAATACTGACCACTAAACTGACCTACCTGATTCCTACACTGACCTACTTGACCATTACACTGACCTACCTGCCCCCTACACTGACCCATACACTAACCTACCAGACACCTACACTAACCTACCAGACCCCTACACTAACCCCCCCTGACCCCTACACTGACCCACCTGACCTCTACACTAACCTACCTGACCATTACACTGACCTACCTGACAGATACACTGACCTACCTGACAGATACACTGACCTACCTGACACCTACATGACCTCTGATCTCTTGACACTCCTGCAGCTTAGCCTTACCTATAGTGTGCGAGTGTGCCCATCCCTCATGACCACTCAGACAGCCCTGCAGGCCCCAGGCAGCCAGAGCCAGGACAGGAGAGCTGCCCACCCACCCATTTACACATTCCCGCCTCCTGGACCCGGCGGCGCCTATGATGGACGTCACACATCCCGCGGTCCCGGCATGGACCAGTGTGACATCTATCATAGGCGCTACCAGGTCCAGGAGGCGGGACTTTGTGTATGTCATTCACTAGGCCATGCTCAGATTGATCCCTGGCCCACTCTCTTTGTAAATGGCCACGCAGGCTCAGGGTTAATAATTCAGTTATGAATGCCCGAAACCCAGGGCTTTTTGGGGGCCCATCTGGGGCTATAGCTGCCCTCAGCCCCCCCCTCCCGACGCCACTGCCAGTCACCCTGCACAAGGAGAGAGAGCACAGCTGTGGGAGGGGTCCAGCAGGCTCCACCCAATACAGGCTGCCTGCAGAAAACTGCAGGAGTGGGTGGAGACAAGACCAGTCACCCTGCACAAGGAGAGAGGGCAGTGAGCAGTCTTTATTACATGAAGGTAAAGTCTCACACTGGATTACTGCACAGATCTGGAAGAAATACACAAAGCACACTGAGATTCATGGAAGAATACACTTGATGAATGGATTTAGAGAATATTTGCTGTTTCTGGAGTTCAGCTTTAACTTGTAGCCCAAAGTGAGTTGTTTCTGGGTGTCATTGAGCGGGTATGTATGTTTTCATGGCCTTGCACCCTTTGGCCTTGTTTAACTCAGCGAGGCTGGAGCAAAAGTTAATGTTCGGGCAATCACACAAAAACTAAGTGACTGTTGAAAAGTTGGCTGCTAATTCTCCAACAGGTGCATGACAGAGGGGCCTATGCCTTCTAATAAGCAACACAGAGCTCTTACTCACCGAGCCCCCCCGGGACACATAACTCATTACCAGTGACTAATAAAAGTCAAAATTTATTCCACAGCTTCTGTGATTTGTAGAGCCACGTCTACGACTCCATGCTCAAATGCTCGGCTCCATTATGGAACCCGTATAACAAAGCACTTCCATAAGCCAGCAGAAACATATGAACCGGTGACTCCGCGCCACTCCTAACCCCCCCCTCAATTTTCACCCTGCTGGATTTCTCAGTTATATAAAACCTAAAATGTTGGGGTAGGATGCAGGCTTTGCAATCCCACCATAAATCCTCAAAATTTGCAGGGTCCAGAGTAAAAAAAAAAAAGAAAAGAAAAAATACCTGGTCTTCTCACACTCTGGATACGTTTTCCAGGGCGGATGGGCAGCGTTAATTGAGCGTCTTGGTAGTGAAAATAAATGATATAGGAATTTTTCTATGGCCTTTGCCAGAGTCAGGTGTTTTGCTTTCCAAAGGCAGAATTAATTCTTTCATTCACAATAAACATGATGTGAAGGGGGCTCTTTCAGCAACTCGCGGCTGACCCTGGAAGTCAGGAGAGGGGAGGGGGGGGGTGCACATGGAAACTTTGAAAACTTCTGAGATGGCTTTGTGAGCAGTCAGAAAACTTGTTCCAAACTTTAACATGGACTTCAGGAAAAGTGTAGAAAGAGAGAGGGGGAGAGAACAAAGAGATAGAGACTTCCTCTGTATGACAGCTAGTGAATGGAGAGGTGGGAGCCACGGCAAGGCTTCTCAAGTCTATACAGTGGGGAAAATAATGATTTGATCCCCTGCAGATTTTGTAAGTTTGCCCATTTACAAACACTTCCTCCACAAAGATATGAAGGTTCTATAGTTTTATTTGGCTGAGGGAAGAAGGTTCTCATCCAAGATTTTACAATAATTGGCCCCGTCCATTGGCCACTCAATGCGGCAAAGTCGGCCTGTACCTTTAGCAGAGAAACAGTCCCAAAGCCACTTCCATGCTTGACTGTAGGGGTGGTGTTCTTAGGGTCATAGTCAGCATTTTTCTTCCTCCAAACACGACGAGTCCCCCTCTTCAAGAAGGCACATGTACAGTCATGCCAATGAACATCTAAATGGTTCAGAGAAGGATTGGGAAAGTGCTGTGGTCAGATGAGACCAAAATTGAGCTCTTTGGCATTAACTCAACTTGCCGTGTTTGGGGGAAGAAAAATGCTGACTATGACCCTAAGAACATAATCCCTACAATCAGATACAGAGGTGGAAACATGATGCTTTGGGGCTTTTTCTCTGCTAAAGGTACAGGCCAACTTTGCTGCATTGAGGGGTCATTGGATGGGGCCATGTATTGTAAAATCTTGGATGAGAAACTTCTTCCCTCAGTCATAATACTGAAGATGGTCGTGGATGGGTCTTCCAGCATGACAATGACCCAAAACATACCGCCAAGGCAACAAAGGAGTGGCTCAAGAAGAAGCATATTAAGGTCATGGAGTGGCTTAGCCAGTCTCCAGACCTTAATCCTATAGAAAATTTATGGAGGGAGCTGAAACTTCGAGTTGCCAAGAGACAGCCAAGAAACCTTAACTACTTCCCGCCTGGCTTATAGACAAGTGACGGCCAGGCGGGGGTTCATTATCCTGACTGAACGTCTATTGACGTCCTCAGGATAACCCGCCTTTGTGGCGATCTGTGGTGCGGTGGGTCAGTCTGACCCACCACATTACCAATCTCGGTAAATAGCTTCCATCGGAAGCTCTTTACCACGTGATCAGCCGTGACCAATCATGGCTGATCACGATGTAAACAGGAAGAGCCGGTTGTCGGCTTTTCCTCTAGTCGCGTCTGCAAATGCGAGTAGAGAAGAGCTGATTGGCGGTTTTGTGCTGAGTGTTTATCATCGCAGCCCCCCCTCGGATCACCACACTGGACCACCAGGGAGCCCGCCCAGGGGCCACCAGGGAGAGCCCACCCACGGACCACCAGGGAGCTGACCCTAGACCACCAGGGAGATGATCAGGAAGCCCACACTAGACCACCAGGTAAGGGGCATAATGCCCAACATGGCTGGCACTCAGTGCCAATTACAGATGCCACTCTAGACCACCAGGGAATGGACACCTTACAGTGCCCTCTTTCAGTGCTGCCTATCAGTGCCCACCAGTGCCACCTATCCGTGCCCACCAATACCCACCAGTGCCACCTATCAGTGCCCATAAGTACCACCTATCAGTGCCCAGTGCCACCTATCAGTGTCCATTAGTGCCGCCTATGAGTGCCCATCAGTGCCGCTTATCAGTGTCCGTCAGTGCTGCATATCAGTGCCGCCTATCAGTGTACATCAGTGCTGCATATAAGCGCCTTATCATCAGTGCCACCTCATCAGTGCCACCTCATCAGTGCCAGTCAGTACTGCCTCATCAGTGCCCATCAGTGATGGAGAAAATGTACTTATTTAGAAAGTTTTGTGACAGAAACAGAAAAACTTTTTTTTCAAAATTTTCGGTCTTTTTTTATTTGTAGCGCAAAAAAAAAGTTTCTTTGGGTACAACATCGCTTGATTGCACAATTTTCATTCAAAATGCAACAGCACTGAAAGCTGAAAATTGGTCTGGGCGGGAAGGGGGGTAAGTGCCCGGTATTAAAGTGGTTAAGGATTTGGAGAAGATCTGTAAAGAAGAGTGGACCAAATTCCCTCCTGAGATGTGTGCAAACCTGGTCACCAACTACAAGAAACGTCTGACGTCTGTGATTGCCAACAAGGGTTTCCCACCTAGTACTGAGTCATGCTTTGCTCGGGGATCAAATACTTATTTTACTGACTGAACTGCAACTCAATGTATAACATTTGTATCATGCGTTTTTTCTGGATTTTTGGTTGATATTCTGTCTCTATCATTTAAAATACACCTATGATAAAAAAATTATAGACCTTTCATGTCTTTGTAAGTGGGCAAACTTAGAAAATCTGCAGGAGATCAAATAATTATTTTCCCCACTGTATACACTCAACGAGATTTGTCATTTTGAAATATGTCACCTTAAAGTGGTTTTAAATCTCAGACATGAAACATGAACAAAGCATATCCCTCTATAATGCTTACTTGTCAATCAGCTGTCATAGCTCTCCTCACTGAGCTCTGCAGAGTGCAATCAATTTTGAGCTTTATATGGCTGTAGAATAGAGAAAACTGCAAATAAACAGGTACAACTTATGTAGGAAGATTTGTTTCATCTCTGTGTATCACCTGAGGCATGTCACTTCACTGGGTATATGGAAGGGCTTACAACCACTTTAACCACTTGAATATTGAGCAATTTCACCCCCTTCTTGCCCAGGTCAATTTTCAGCTTTGTCGCACTTGGAATGACTATTGCACGGTCATGCAAAACTGGGTACCTATATAGAATTGTAATCTTTTTTTAGACAGAGATTTCTTTCAGTGGTATTTAATCACCACTGTGTTTTTTATTGTTTCGATAAACAAACCAAAATGTTTTTAAAAAGTGTTTTTTAGTTTCTGTTATAAAATTTAGCAAATAAGTAATTTTTCTCCTTCACTGACGTGCGCTGATGAGGCAGCACTGATGGGCACTGATGAGGCGGCACTGATGGGCACTGATAGTCAGCACTGATATGGAGGCACCGATAGGCGGCACTGTTGGGCATTGATAGGCACTGTTGGTGCTGGACTGATACTGGTAATCAGTACCCTGATTATCAGTGTAAATGCCCCCTGTCACACTTTCCGGTTACTGGCTGTCCTCTTCTCTTGCTGTGACAGCGCATGAGGAAAGGAATGCCCATAACCCTCAAGTTGGTTTACATGTGATCAACTGTGATTGGACACAGCTGATCATATGGTAAAGGATCGCTGTGATTGGCCCTTTACGCTGATCTTTGATCAGCTGTATCCGAAGGACAGAGCGATCAAAAAGCGCACTGGATGCACACCGCAAGGGGCACTTGGGGGGGCTTGGTTCTGGGAAGACCTCCATGGACCCAGAACTGAACGACCACACTGTCGCCGTCTTTTGGCTATAGCGTAGTCAGGAAGAGGTTAACGTGTAACTCAAGACAAAACATGTCTCCTGTACTATGTCCGCAGTCTTCGATTGTCTCCTGTACTATGTCCACAGTCTCAGATTGTCTCCTGCAGTAAGTCCACAACCTCAGATTGTCTCCTACAGCTACAGTATGTCCACAATCTCAGATTGTCTCCTGCAGTATTTCCGCAGTGTCAGATTGTCTCCTGCAGTATGTCCGCAGTCTCAGATTGTCTCCTGCAGTATGTCCGCAGTCTCAGATTGTCTCCTGCAGTATGTCCGCAGTCTCAGATTGTCTCCTGCAGTATGTGCACAGTCTCAGATTGTCTCCTACACCTACAGTATGTCCACAATCTCAGATTGTCTCCTGCAGTATGTCCGCAGTCTCAGATTGTCTCCTGCAGTATGTCCGCAGTCTCAGATTGTCTCCTGCAGTATGTACACAGTCTCAGATTGTCTCCTGCAGTATGTCCACAGTCTCAGATTGTCTCCTGCAGTATTTCCGCAGTGTCAGATTGTCTCCTGCAGTATGTCCGCAGTCTCAGATTGTCTCCTGCAGTATGTCCACAGTCTCAGATTGTCTCCTGCAGTATGTCCGCAGTCTCAGATTGTCTCCCGCAGTATGTCCGCAGTCTCAGATTGTCTCCTGCAGTATGTCCGCAGTGTCAGATTGTCTCCCACAGTATGTCCGCAGTCTCAGATTGTCTCCTGCAGTATGTCCGCAGTCTCAGATTGTCTCCTGCAGTATGTCCGCAGTCTCAGATTGTCTCCCGCAGTATGTCTGCAGTGTCAGATTGTCTCCTGCAGTATGTCCGCAGTCTCAGATTGTCTCCTGCAGTATGTCCGCAGTCTCAGATTGTCTCCCGCAGTATGTCCGCAGTCTCAGATTGTCTCCTGCAGTATGTCCGCAGTCTCAGATTGTCTCCTGCAGTATGTCCGCAGTCTCAGATTGTCTCCGGCAGTATGTACACAGTCTCAGATTGTCTCCTGTACTATGTCCGCAGTCTCTGATTATCTCATGTATCATGTCTGCAGTCTCCCATTGTCTCCTGTACAATGTTCGCAGTCTCAGATTGTTTCCTGCAGTATGTCCACAGTCTCAGATTGCATGGGCAGTCACTTGCATCAGGACATTGTGAAGAAGCGTGGTCCATATTTCCTTCTCAGCATTGGTCTGCAAGAACAGAGAATTATGAGTGAATTGGAGGCTCTTTTGCAGCAGATTAGGGCTGCAGCAACGGTCCATGGCCCTGCTTGGGTACAGGAGCAAGTAACAGCTTCACTGCAAGGGGTGAGGCAGGACCCACCTCGGACGAGGCCTGCCCCTACACGGGCTCGGAGGTCTCGGCCCCCGGAGCGCCTTAGCCCAGAGCATACCCCTCGGGCTCAGCGCCACCTCGGGAGCCTGAATCCGGACCCTCCAGGACCCCCTGCTAAGCTACAGCCAGCTGCAGTAGGCGCGGTCCCTGGGAGGAATCCCCATCCACGGCATAGCCCGCAGGGGGGGTGGCGGTGCTGTCTCCTCACCTGTCCCCTCCTCGGTCATCCGGTCCCAGTATTTGGCGGCTGGCACTGCTGGCGATGCTCCGGTCGGAGTGCCAGCCCGGCGAGGGAGAGTTATCCCAGCGAGCGCCGGCCTGTTGCCTGGTGCGGCCGGCGGCTCACAGCGTGAGGGAGAGTGGAGGCACCGTGGGGCGGGCTTGGAGGCCTGCATTCCTCGTCTGTCGGGAGGGCACGCCTCCAGGTCGGTGGCGGGGCCTGGGAGGTCTGGACGTGTGATGGCCAGCATGGTAAGAAGGGCTGCACGTCCGGATGAAGTCTGTTTCAGGAGCCGGAGCGGTGAGGAGAGGAGCCCTCAGGGTGCAGAGAACAATCGGAGGGACCGTTCGGCAGAGAACGATCGGATGGACCGTTCAGAAGGAGAAGCCAACAGTTCGGAAGAGGGAGAGCTGGATGCGGTGACCCTGGAGGCAGCGGGGGCGTCAGGATCTGTGGCTGGAGGGGTACCTGGCCCAGTGCAGCCTGGTAAGTCACATTTGAGTTCGCTGTCTGTGATGTCTAATGTGTTGTCTGGGAACGTTAGGTCTGAGGTGCAGGGTGCTGATAGACAAGCTGAGGGGGTTGCATACTGAGGTGGGAGACAGGGGGCTTTGAGATTGTTTGCTGGCATTGTTGCGCAGATTGGAGTCAGGGGCAGTGAGAGACGTTCCGCCAGTGATGCCGTGGGCCCCCGCCTACCCTCCCCCTCCCCCTGCCCCTCCGATGCTTACGGCCGTGATGGTGCCTGCTGAGGAGGCCAATGGGAGGAGGTCGTCAGTGGTCGTCGTGGGCACCCAAACGGAGCATGATGCCGCTGGACCTTCAGGGACAGGGACGGCGAAGGATGGTGAAAAAGATGGGGATAAGGTGCGGCTAGCGGACTCGGCAAAATGTGAAGTGTATGTGTGCTTTGAAGGTCCGCTCGGGGCATACCTCATAACGGAGGTCCGTGACAAAATATGGAAGGGTGAGTATGTTGAAATATTTTCCTTGCTGCCATTTAATTTAAATTTAATAGAAATTTAATTTAGATCGTGTTAAGCCTGACGAGAGCAAGAAGGAAGAGGAAGAGGAGGTATTGGCTTATTCCACGGACATTTGCAAATTGATTGCAGGCGTTTGCGATTTTCACCAGCGTGATAGGTAGGAAAGCACCGGAAAACTGTTCGGCTTTGTTTTGATATTTGAAGGCCATTGGTGAGGCACACAGGGTCTATGGCGGGATTGGTTGGCTTCGCTATGATGAGCAGTTCCGCCAGAGAAAGGCAATCCGACCATCCATACGCTGGGACCACAAGGATATCAGCCTATGAATGAAGTTGATGACTTCGCCCAAGGCTGGGCAGCTTTTTCTTGGGGGGGCGGCGGTGCATCCGCCTCAGGATCGTTGGCCCTTAGGATAAAAAGGGGTGTGCTGGCAGTATAACGATGTTCGTTTCGGAACCGCCTGCCGCTACAAGCACGAGTGTTCAGGCTGCGGAAGTAATCACCCTCTGCATCGGTGTTTCAAACAGGGAAAAGGGTGCAACAGCGACAGTTCTGGAAAAAGGGGACGCCAGTGATGCTGGAAAAGATGCTGCCCTTTCTAAATAGATACCCGGATCGAGCAGGAGCTTGTCTTCTGGAGGCAGGGTTCCGCAAAGGTACGCTGGGGGGGTTCCACCCATCCCGAATAATTTACGATCAGCGCTGCTTCATCACGAAGTAGTATCAGCTAAACTGCACAAAGAAGTATCCTTGGGTCACATGAGTGGCCCGTTTTTGAAGCCACCGACTGAACGGCTGGTGGTGTCCCCGTTAGGCGTGGTTCCGAAGAACGAGCCGGGAACGTTTAGGATGATTCACCATCTATCGTACCCGAAAGGTGGCTCAGTGAATGATGGCATCGATCCGCATGAGTGTGCGGTTACCTATACATCATTTGACGCTGCAATTTATTGGGTGCGGAAGTATGGGAGGGGATCACTGATGGCGAAATCCGATGTGGAGGTGGCATTTCGACTGTTACCAGTACATCCCTTGAGTTGCAGGTTTTTGGGTTGTTACTGGCAGGGGTCTTACTATGTGGACCGGTGCCTCCTGATGGGGTGTTCTATTTCTTGCGCCCTTTTTGAAACATTCAGTTAGTTTTTGGAATGGACGGTGAGGGAGGTTGCTGGGTTGAATTCGATCATCCATTTCTTGGAGGATTTCCTGTGTATTGGACCACCAGAGTCCAGGGCTTGTGCCATTCTGTTGGGGACGTTTCAACATTTGGCCAACTGTTTTGGTGTTCCGTTAGCAGCTGACAAGACGGAGGGCCCAACCACTGAAATCGATTATTTGGGCATTACTATTGATTCCTTGGTCATGGAATGTAGATTGCCATCGGAAAAATTGAGGGCTCTTCGGTGTAAAGTGGGTCAGACTAGTGGACGACGGAAGATCAAATTGAGGGACCTGCAGTCCTTATTAGGTAAATTGAATTTTGCCTGCAGAATCATTCCAATGGGTCGCATCTTTTGCCGGAGGTTGGCGGCAGCCACGTCCGGCGGGAAATCCCCGGGGCACTATGTTAGGCTTACATCGGAGCTTAGAGCTGATCTACAGGTTTGGGACATCTTTTTTGAGTCCTTTAATGGACATTCTTTGTGGTAGGAGGGTCCAGTCAGCAACGCAGATTTGGTCCTGTTTACAGATGCGGCAGGGTCAGTGGGCTATGGCGCATACTTTCAGGGTCGCTGGAGTGCTGAGCCATGGTCGACTGAATGGCGTGATGCTGGGTTTTTAAAGAATTTGGTGTTACTGGAGCTTTTCCCCATTGTGCTGGCAGTGGAGCTTTGGGGTGATGCCTTTAGGAATAAAAAAGTGTGATTCAATTGCAATAACTTGTGGGTGGTTGTGGCCATTAACAAGATATCGGCTTCTTCACCCCCTGTGATTAGGCTTCTGTGCTATTTAGTTCTGAGTTGTTTGAGACTTAATACGATTGTGTATGCAGTGCATATCCCGGGGGTCACCAACAAACTAGCGGATGCTTTGTCTGGTTTTCAGTGGAACGAGTTCCGGGTGCTGGCGCCAGAGGTGGAGAAAGATGGAGGACCTTGTCCACAACGGTTGTGGAAGATTGCGTTGGAGTCGCCGCAGGATTAATACGGATATCGCTCAGCGCCGGAACGTGGGCGTCATACGGCAAGGTCTGGGAAGAATGGTGGTCATTACTAGAAGAGGTAGGTGGTGGGGACTCTGGATCTGACATGATGTCGTTGGTGTTGTATTTTGTCTGCAGCAATGTGGCTCAGGGTATCTCGGTGTCCGGCATAAATAAAAAATTAGCGGGACTGGCCTTTTTATTTAAGCTCCAGGGTGAGGAGGATTTCACAAAGTCTTTTGTGGTGAGGCAGACGATTAAGGGGTACCGGAAAGGTAGGCGTAGTGTGGATTCTCGGCGTCCAGTTTCGTTTTCAGTTTTAGGCTTGGTTCTTCAATCTTTGTCTAAGGTCTGTGTGTCGCAGTTTGAGTTGGTCTTGTTTAGAGCAGCCTTTTTGTTGGCTTTCTATGGGGCCTTCAGGATAAGTGAACTGGTCAGCCCCTCTAAGCATGCTCCCGGTGGGATATTGCAGGGGGATGTGACTTGTTCAAATTCGTCCTTCAGGATTTGGATCAGTTGATCCAAGACGGATCAAAGGGGTAAAGGTGTGGAGGTGGAATTGTTTAAAGGCAGTTGTTCGCGGTTGTGTCTGGTAAGGGCAGTGGAGCGATTCTTGTCGGTGCGACTGGGTGGGGACGGGCCTTTCCTGGTTCATGGGGATGGTTCGTTCTTGTCAAAATTTAAAATCACAGCGGTCTTCAGGAGGTGTTTGGCGGAGTCGGGATTGGTTCCGGGCGACTATGCGTCACACTCATTTCGCATAGGGGCAGCTACTTCCTGAACCAGTTATAAAACGTATTGGGAGATGGGAATCTAGGCGATACAGGAGTTATGTTCGGCCACACCTCATCTAATCGGTGTAGTAAGGGGTGTCCTTCCATGTTTGTGCGTGTTGTTGATCATATCTGTTACTGGGTGTTACGGTGACTTGGGTATGTGTTATTTTTCTGTCATTACAGATGGCCCTCGATGTCTCATATGGGTTTTGGGACATTCTTACGTCTTTTGGGGGACAAAAAGGGCGGAGGTTAGACCCAATGGAAGGCAGTTGGGTGTTGAAGGGGAACAGGGCAGAGTAAGATGGATTGGGGTCCCAGGTATGCTTTGGCATAGGGTTCTTCTTGAGATACACCACTTTGCGAGACTAGACAGGAGCCCGGACATTTTGGGTCTGCATGTTGGGGGGAATGATTTAGGTCTCCGCCCCATGAGACAGATCATAAAGGATGTCCAATGGGACTTCCTGTGACTTCGGTCAGCTTTCCCAGATATGTTAGTGGTGTGGTCAGACATGGTGGCACGTACAGCGCGGCGAGGGGCGAGGTCAGTGGAGAAGTTGAATAAGGCCTGAATAAAAGTGAATAAAGAGGTGGGGAAGTTTTTTGTTCGGAATGGAGGCTTTGTGATTTGGCATGCTGAGTTGGAGGTTGACACATGGAGATATTTGAGAGGGGATGGTGTCCATCTTAATGCGGTGGGCATCGACCTATGGAGTTTAGGATTACAGGACGGCATACAGAGGGCTTTTAAGGTGTGGAGGCGGGCATAAGTATAAGGTGTCATACTGGTGCCGCTGTGGTGGTTGAGGTTCTTGAAGAAGGTGTAAATATGGTATATTGGTGAAACTGTGGGACCCATCTCAGGTATAGAGTCCTCCGGTTAGTCTGGTTCCAGTTCAGATTGACCAGGTGGGTAAGGTGGTAGGAGTCTGTGGTCAGTTCGGATAGTCCTCGAGGCGGTGGTAGCGGCTGGGGACAGAACCTAACTTAAGGGTATCACAGACTCCAGAGTTGTACGAGATGGCGCCGTCAAGGATCTGCAACTTTTCTTTATTCCTTTTTTTATGTGGTTATAATGCTGATGTTAAATTGTGTTCGGTTTAATAAAAGGCCGAAACGGCCATTTAACCCCAATGCAGTTTCTGGTGTCATTATTGAAGAAAAGGTGGGGGTAATGAAAGGGTATATGATAGTTATAGTAGATGCAGGTGTGATCTGAACTACCCTAGTCAAGAAATGAACGGAGCTGGAATGAAATGATAGGCGCAGTAAATACATGACAGGGGTGGAAGGAAGACCAGGCAGAACAGGTTTGAAAGGGGGTTTGGCTGAGGAAGTTTAGGGGTCTTACCAGACTGGATGGTGAACGGGGTGATGGGGAGGTGCTGTATAGTGTAGTCGAAGGGTGGAGTAATAGGGGCAGTCACTTGCATCAGGACATTGCGAAGAAGTGCCCTCCCACCCTCCCTATGCATGAGGTTTAGGCCGTTGTTATTAAGGGTTGGTTGGCGGTTGGGGTCCTTGACGAAGGTGTAAATATGGTATATTGGTGAAACTGTGGGACCCATCTCAGGTATGGAGTCCTCCGGTTAGTCTGGTTGCAGTTCAGATTGACCGGGTGGGTAAGGTGGTAGGAGTCTGTGGTCAGTTAGGATAGTCCTCGAGGCGTTGGTAGCGGCTGGGGACAGAACCTAACTTAAGGGTATCACAGATTCCAGAGTTGTGCAAGATGGTGCCGTCAAGGATCTGCAACTTTTCTTTCTTCCTTTCTTTATGTGGTTATAATGCTGATGTTAAATTGTGTTTGGTTTAATAAAAGGCCGAAACGGCCATTTAACCTAAATGCAGTATCTGGTGTCATTATTGAAGAAAAGGTGGGGGTAATGAAAGGGTATATGATAGTTATAGTAGATGCAGGTGTGATCTGAACTACCCTAGTCAAGACATAGTAAAAATTATACACACTAAAATCAACACCGCAACCAAAGGAAAGCAACAGAGGTGTACAACAGCAGAATCACAAATAGTCTGAGTAAAGGCTCATTCAGGTTTTAAGTTCACCGACCACCAGATAAAGAGTATTCACACCGTGTGCGATTCCCCCAGTGATTAATCTGCTTACCAGAAAATTGCTTTATATAGGCCCACATCAATACACAGCAGGAACTCTTCTGGTTTAGTCACTCAACTTGTTGTTGTATAACCCATGGAAGAGAAAAGAATAATAATATTAAAACAGCAAGTGTCACAGTATTTTGTATTGAGAGGTCTCACCGCACCAGCTGGCCTCATGGCGTGTACACACCGATTCCTCCACACGTCCTGGAGCGCAAGCGTCACTTCCTGTCGTGGGGTCATTACTGACGCGTTTCGTCATCACGACTTCTACGGAGGGCGTCTACTTTTACTATCTTCTGCAGTATGTCCGCAGTCTCGGACCCTCTTCTGCAGTATGTTTGCAATCTCTGATGCTCGCCTGTATTATATCTGCAATCTCTGTCCCTCTCCTGCATTATGTCTGCAATCTCTAAACATCTCCTGTAGTATATCTGCAATCTCTGACCCTCTCCTGCATTATGTCTGCAATCTCTAAACATCTCCTGTAGTATATCTGCAATCTCTGACCCTCTCCTGTAGTATGTCTGCAGTCTCTGACCCTCTCCTGTAGTATGTGTATTAATGTACCACTTTACTTGCTCAATTATTTGGGATTGCTCCACTGCTCAGTGAGTGGTAATGATGTGCAGTAACCTGCAGCAACCAATCAGTGAACAGTAGTAATCTGCTGTAATCGCTCAGAACCAGTGAGTGGTAATGATGTGCTGTAATCTCTAGCAACCAATCAGTGAGCGGTAATAATGTGCAGTAACCTCTAGCAATCAATCAGTGAGCGGTAAGGATAGGCTGTAACTTCTGGCAACAAATTTCATTCGCTGTGTGATCTGCTGCAGTAAACTGATTTTGAGTCTACCTGATATTTTTTTTTTATATGTCTCAGAATGGAGGGGGGGCCCAAGAAACGTTTGCCCAGAGCCCAATATATATTAAAGACAGCCCTGACAGTACTGCTGATCTCCTCTAACCCACAGTGATTATTACAGATATCGACAACCATCTCTCGGCACAAGACGTTTCCTGTCACTAATAACTTGTGGCTCCTACATGGCACATGATGAGCTGATAAGAGCTGCAAGTCAGTTAGTGCTTGGAGACTTCCTTTCCTGGGAGCTGATTGCTGGCAATGTAAAGGAATTGCTATAGGTTAGAGTAAATTTAGCAGCATTTGAATGCTGGGTCCGGGTCCCTCTTCCTATGCATGTACATTAGAACCCCATACACTTCTATGGGTCGGGAGACAGATCATGCTCCTGGCCCCTGTGGGGGTTTAGCTCAAGTGGGGATCACCTTCCCTGGGAAAAGGGTAGTCCAGACAGCAGGTCTTTCTTAAAATCTGACTTGTAGCCAGTGTTATTTAAAAGGTTGCATAATAAATCAAACAAACAAAACAGAAAATAAATCCTTGCCATCCAGGCTCTTACTGAACATTTCCAGGTTCCTAACTCAGAGGTGAAGGGCTTCTCCCAGTCACCCACAAAACAAAGATAATGCAAACCTTTTGTTTCAGTCATAAATCAAACTTCAAATTAGCAGCTCTCTCAGGTTGGCTTCCTGAGTCCCAGGCCAACCTTTGCTCTACTCCTGCTTACTTATACCACCTGTTCGTGGACACAAAAGGACTGCAAAATCTGGTCCAGGACCAACCCTGCCAAGGTGGTTGGTAAAACTCGGATCGGATTCCACCTTAGTTTCTTGCAAATGAACGCATGTGAGGTGAAACATAATGTCCATCGATCACCTCGTCTTTCATAATGTCACACCCCATATAAATATGGGGCTCTACTGCAGGCACTTAGGCAACAGGAATTAGAATATGTGCCGGCCACAGGTAAAATTTATGGCAGAACCCTGGTGGACTTGGTGTCAGAAGCATGCATATGGCAGAGGAGGGGGAGGGTGGGTATAGATCAGCACAGTGAGAGGTGTTTGGGTAACAGTAAGCAAATATGACAGCATGTAGGGTTTTTTTTCTTCGCAAAAGAACTAAAGGTCCCATCTGTCACTGCGGCAGATGGACTGTAGTTCTCAATGGAACACTGTATGGTGCTTACCGCACTCATAGCCCATTGCGAACCCCCCGGTTCGGTTTGCACAAGAACATGCTCATTTTAAAGACTTATATGCAAGTTATTGCCGTAAAAAGTGTATGGGGACCTGGGTACTGCTCTAGGGGACATGTATCAATGCAAAAAAACGTTTTTAAAATGATACATTTTTTCAAGAGCAGTGATTTTAATAATGCTTAAAGTGAAACAATAAAAATTAAATATTCTTTTAAGCATCGTCCTTGGCACATCTGCGCGATGTTTAGAACATGCCACAGCAATAATGACATTTTTAAAGGAAAAAATGTAATTTAAACTTGCTCACGGCTGTAATGTATTGCTGGCTCCGGCAAAATAGATGAATATATACTAATAGTCTACACTATATATATATGTATATATTGTGGGAGATTAGCTCGTGTGGATCACCTTTCCTGGGAAGAAGGCAGCTTGTAGCCAAATTTTCTTAAACCTGGCAACCAGACAGATTTTATTTTGGTAAAAGGTTGCAGGTTATAAAACAAACAAAAATAGCCAAAACAAAACCTTGCTGTCCAGCGCTAAACTAATACAGAGCAAGATACCCCTCTATATGTTGTCGGGCTTTCCCGACACCTTCAAACAAATGCAAACGTTTACCTTTTTCAGTTTTTAAAGCAACCAAATTCATGTTCTTAGCTCCCTCAGTCTAACATACTGAGTTCCAGGGTGAGCTCGGGTGAGATCTCTTCCTGGTTGTTATATGCAGCTGAAGAGGGATTTGAGTGGACCAGAAACTCCGGGCCGGAACCAGCTCTGCCACGGTGGCTGGCAAAACCCTGCTCGGACTCTCACCAGTCCACTCCAAGTAAACGCATGCGAGGCAACAAATAACATCCATCCACTATCGCACCTCACATAACGTCACATATCCCCCCCCCTCCTCAAGCCCCTGTGGCTGAGCAACTGTTCCACCCATACAGTGGACCCAGGAAAGGCCATCTGCATTGTTTTGCAGCTTTCCCGCCCTGTGTTCCACTGTGAACTTGAAGGGCTGTAGGGCCAAAAACCACCTTGTCACCTGGCTAGTCTTCTCCCTGTTATCGCACATCCACTTCAGGGGGGCATGATCAGTGACCAGTCTAAACGGCCTGCCCAAAAGATAATACTTGAGGCTCTCTAAGGCCAATTTAATTCGCGAGACGTTCCTTCTCGACTATGGCATATTTTTTCTTGTGCCGGTTCAGCTTCCGGCTTAGGTATACAACCGGGTGCTCCTCCCCATCTCTGATCTGGGACAGTACTGTCCCTAGACCCACATCAGAGGTGTCGGTCTGCACCACAAATTGTTTGGTGAAGTCCGGGGTCACAAGCTGCTAAACTTTGTAGTTCACTTCCCCTACTCTTTCCTTAAACTCAAATGGGCAGTGCGACTTTGCAATAAATTTACTTTCAACAGTGGGGACCAGCAACAGTATTCTATCCCCAGGGGTTAAAATTCCAGGTATTAGCACCCCGATTAAAAACCTTTCTCTGAGCCTCCTGGGCTCACACCATATGCTTTCATACCAGGGTCAGGACCGCTGTGATTCGATCCTGCATCAAGGAAAATTGCTCGATGACACTCCTATGAGGGGTGACCTCTCCTTCCCACGTCTCTTTGGCAACATCTAACAATCCCTGGGGAAGTCTACCATACAAGAGTTCAAATGAGGAGTACCCAGTAGACGACCGCGGAACCTCTTGTATGGCAAACATGAGATACAGCAGCAACATATTCCAATCACTTCCATCTTTTTCCACTACCTTTTTCAACATGCTTTTGAGCATTTTTATTAAACCTCTCCACAAGTCCATCCATTTGGGGGTGGTAGATCAAGGTACTGAGATGGGAGATTTTATACAACCTGCACAATTCCTTGGTTACCGGGACTTATATGGGGTGCCCTGATCCCTTAAGACTTCTTTAGGGATCCCCACCTCACTAAATACCTGGCACAACTCCTTGGCAATAGTCTTTGCGAGGGTGTTCCGCAAGGGTATGGCTTCAGGATAGCGGTTTGCAGTCTAGTATTACTAGGATGTGCTGATGTCCCTGAGCCAACTTTACTACGGGTCCCACGAGATCCATGCCAATTCTTTCGAATGGCACTTCAATTATGGACAGTGGAACAAGTGGACTATGAAAATGGGGCGAGGGCACAGAGAGTTGACACTCAGGGCAGGATTTACAATACCCTCTGGCATCTGCATGCAACCCGGGCCAGAAGAATCTCTGGGTTATTCTCTCCCTGGTTTTCTCTATACCCAGATGTCCCCCCATTACGTGTCCATGGGCCAGATGTAGCACCATCCTGCGAAAGGGTTTGGGGACCACTAGCTACTTCGTCCTCCCCGCATTTTACCACCTGATACAACAAATTATTTTTAAGAGCCATGTAGAAAAGACATTCCCCAATTAGGGTCCACCGATTCCCCCCCCCCATCACCTTCACGTTTTCTCTGGCTCTAAAGAGAGTGACATCCCGTATTTGCTCAGTACAGAAGTCCTCTCTCCGGACCTCTGAGTCAGGTACTACATTCTGTTCACTCTCATGGTCAGGGTCAAAGACTTTTTCTGGGTCATTAGCCACCAGCTGGAAGCTATCTTCAAGCTCTTCCAGCTCCCCAGTCATTACATGAAAAGGAAGAGGGTCTCCTTCTTCCTCGGTCCTGCCACCAGTCTCCCCCTCCATTTGGCTTCATCAGCGCACCTCGCATAACATCACAATATATATATATACACTTTTGTTGCCAGTGGTTTAGGAATTAATGGCTGTGTGTTGAATGGACAGCAGATTTACACTGTTATACAAGCTGTACACTCACTACTTTACATTGTAGCAAAGTGTCATTTCTTCAGTGTTGTCACAAGAAAAGATAGAATAAAATATTTACAAAAATGTGAGGGGTGTACTCACTTCTGTGAGATACTATATATATATATATATATATATATATATATATATATATTACACTGTATATATATTACATATATTAATACACTGCCTGCACTGTATATATAGTCTACATTGACTACACGGTATATACATAAATATATATATATACACACACACACATATATACTAAACTGCCTGCACGCCACTACTAACTAACTTGCCTATTCTAGCTCAAGTTCTCCACATCAACGCACTACATACGGCCACCGTGTAAGCAGCCTTATATAGCGTGGGGCGTGGACTTAGCCCCCTGAGCCATGATTGGCAAAAGGCACCCTGCCGTTGGCCAGTCATGGCTCTCACAGCAGATTGCGCTGTGTAGGGCCGGATTAACATAGGGGCTATGGGAGCTGCAGCTCCAGGCCCCTGCCATAAAATAGGCCCTGGCTGGCCAGATTCACTGTACACAGGGCCGGTGCCAGTATAATAAGGCAGCCCAGGCAGCCGCCGGGGCTTCTCTTAAGAAAAAGTTATGCTGGCACCGCCCTCTCTTGCATGTTTCTGTCGCTCGGCACAGCAGAGTACAGAGACAGACAGCACAGCCCCGGGCACTGTGAGCTTCAGTGCTGCCTCCACCCACATTTCCATCTGCTCTCCCGGCCCCTCCTCCTCTCTCTCAGTGAGTTGCAGCAGACAATGGCTGATAGTTTCTCGCTAGAACCAATCTTCTGTCACTGTCACAGACTCCCAACTCCAGTACAGCACTGACACAATCACTGCTGAACTGGAGGTGATTCAGATGACAAGGAGCCCAGGAGCCCAGGGGGAGGAGCTGAGTGAGAGCAGGGGCGGGGTCGGCAGGCACAGGAAGTGGAATGGCAGAGATGAAGATCCTCAGGGGAAGGTAGGAGGGCGTGGATTAAATGCCTTTCTATGTTAGAATGTCTGTTTATTATACAGGTCTCTGCATGTACGAGGGGAGCCTCTGTAGGGTGAGCACATGGGGAAAAGAGGACAGAGAAGGAGAGACAGAGCAAGGGGAGAAGAGAGATGGGGGGGAAGTCAGAGAAATTACACAGAGCACAGGAGAGGGGACAGAAGAAAGGGGGACTCTGCTTTGCTCAGTGGGGGATCTGTGATCTGACCCCAGGGTGGGATGGAGCCCACTCTGCTCTATGGGTGGTCGGATGTAAACAGACTTTGCTGTCCGTTTACACCTGACTGTGATCCGATCCGATCTGCCCAGATGGAGGAGAACAGATCTCCTTCCATTTGTTTTTAGTGGATTGGTTTTCAGATTGCACCCGCTGCTCCAAGAGAATACAGGGTCCAATTGGGTCCGCCTGAAAAACAGACAGGTGAATCCAAGTGGACTTCTCATGTAAAAGTGCCTAAAGTGCAATATGATAGATATAGAGAATAATTACACTAGTGCAGTAAATACATTTCATATAAAAAAGTCCAATAAAATTGTGTTATGATAAACTTGTGCAGATCCACTTCAAGCTGTTTGCACCGACTTCAGTGTAACATCACCAAGACACAAGAGCAAACACCATCTGCTTACCAAAAAATGTGTCCTCTTGAAATGATGAGGTCATGTGTGCTTGTCATCAGCCTTATATTTGCAGCCACTTCACTCAAAAAACCACAATGCAGGTATGATGGCTTTCTCCCAAAAGCGTTTTTTCACCACCCCATGCAGTCCGGTACCAACCACAGGAAACCCTGTATATGCAAAGAATAAAGCTCGCTATAGTGCATTACCAAGCCAAGTAAACCATTTGTCTCTTTATCCGAATAAAGTACATCACTTTAATAAAGCATCACAGTATGTTCTGGTAATGCACTATAGCGAGCTTTATTCTCTGCATATACAGAGTTTCCTGTGGTTGGTAACGGACAGAACGGAGGGGTTAGAGGCCGCTTTTGGGAGAAAGCCATCATACTTGCATTGTTACTTTTTGAGTGAAGTGGCTGCAAATATCCAGCAGATGACAAGCACACATGACCTCATTAGTTTATGAATTCAAATTTTTTGGTAAGCAGATGGTGTTTGCTCTTGTGTCTTGGTGATGTTACACTGAAGTCGGTGCAAACAGCTTGCAGTGGACCTGCACACGTTTATCACAGCACAATTTTATTGGACTTTTTATATGAAATGTATGTGTTATGCATATTATTGATTGCACTAGCACTTTGGAATGCACAGGTATTCATTATTCTTGATATCTATCACATTGCACTTGTTTGTGGTCCAGCAAACTCTGGTGTAAAGAGGAACTCTGATATAAGGAGAGTTTTGTCACCAGAGCCCCCTTACATCAGAGTTGCCAGTGTTCCCCCCTTAAATCAGGATGCCCAGAGCCCCTTTTCATCAAAGTTCCCCATTACAGTATAAAGGAGGACTCTACAGATTCTGATGAAAGGACTCATTCAGACTGGTGCTGAGTCCCATCCTCCTGGCAGAGTGGCTGTCTGAGGTCAGGGTGGTGAAAGTATAGTGTGGGGGGGGCACCAATATGCACCTTGGCCTACGTACATAAAACTCCTGTCACCGGCCCTGACTGTACCTGTTATTTTCTGTCACTTGTAAACACAGAAGCCCGGGGGCGAGCACCGCTGATTTACATAGCGGGGATCTCCATCTCCCGCTAGTTTGACAGAACACAAGTGACATGCGAGGTCTCTCCTCCAGGACCAGCTGAGCTGCCCATCGTAGGAGCCGACCCGTTCCATGAGGCGGGACCTCGTGTGTCACTCAGCCGCGCCGGGGCCTGCTCTGTGTAAACCGGCTCTCCTCTTCAGATGTCTGGACACAGCCAGCTGAGCCAGGTAAGGCTGATGGGATGAGGCTGGTCACTAATGGTGAGGCTGCATTACTGGGCACTGATCAGGCTACATTACTGGGCACTGATGGCTGGGCACTGATCAGGCTGCATTACTGGGCACTGATGGCTGGGCACTGATCAGGCTGCATTAATGGGCACTGATGAGACTGCATTAATGGGCACTGATGGTTGGGCACTGATGAGGCTACATTAATGGGCACCGATAGGTGGGCACTAATGAGGCTGCATTGATGGGCACTGATGGCTGGGCACCGATGAAGCTGTACTGATGGGCACTGATGAGGCTGTACTGGTGGGCACTGATGAGGCTGCATTGATGGGCACTGATGGCTGGGCACTGTTGAGGGTGTACTGATGGGCACTGATGGCTGGACACTGATGAGGCTGCATTAATGGGCACTGATGGGTGGGCTCTGATGAGGCTGCATTGATGGGCACTGATGGCTGGTGACTGATGAGGCTGTACTGATAGGCACTGATGGCTGGGCACTGATGAGGCTGCATTAATGGGCACTGATGAGGCTGCATTGATGGGCACTGGTGAGGCTGTATTGATGGGCATTGCCGGTGCCCCTCATTGCAGCCTCACCAGTGCCCATCAATGCAGCCTAACCAGTGCCCATCAATGCAGCCTCACCAGTGCTCATCAACGCATCCTCATCAATGCCACATTGGTGAGGCTGCATTGATGGGCACTAATGATGAGGCTGCATTGATGGGCACTGGTGACTTGAGGCTGCATTTATGGGCACAGGTAAGGCTGCACTGATGGCTGGGCACTGATGATCTGTATATTACATTGTCCTGAACCCTGTGTTATGCATTCCTGATTTTATTCAACAACTTTATGACTCTCCTACTGTACAATTTGGCCACACCCACCCTATGATGTGGCATGCTCCCCCGTAGGAAGGGAGGGGGGGAGTTCCTGCACCTATTCTCTGAAAATAAAAACCCTGGGTCGTGGGTCCAGCCTCCCAAAAATAACAGGCCATGCATGGAAAGCATGTGCCAACTGGGCTGGGTGGTGGGATTAATAAGGAGCACCAGAAAGAGTCCTAAAGGAAGCCAGGTATTCAGCTTCTGTAGTGTTGTGTTAGGGCACACAGCTGTGCCCTTCAACCTCACCTCAGGGAGCGCCATGCACGCCAATGCAGGGCTCTTATGGAAGCCTGGGATTTCCATAGCATTGGACCTGTGCTGCTGAACCCTTTCACTTTCACCTCAGGGCGCAAGCCGATGCACAGCCCTTAAGGCCCACCAAAATCCTCAGCACCAGGCCCATAATGCTCTTAATCTGGGCCTGTCATTGTGCATGCTTTGGCCAATCAGCAGCTGTCAATGCACTGCGATCTCCCAGTGCATTATGGGGCACTCCACGGCACTCAAATCCCCCATATGTTTGTTTGTTCTGCAAACATACGTACACCCAATGTTCGAGTTCAACTTACATTCGACTCGAACATCGAGACCATCCCTACCCTTTGACACTTCCTCCAGGTTAGTAACTGAGAGACCATACCTTGTACAGGAAGAGTCTGCGGTGGCCTGGTATTGCACCCACCATCCACCATTTTTGCTGCAAATATTTGTGCCTTTATTATTTTTTTTTTTTTTTTTTGCAAATGGTGGACTTTAAGGCTGCAATTTCAACTAGAATGGGCTGCCAATGAATGGCAATTGCATGGAGACATAAGAAGCCAATTATGATGTTTCACTCTACTATACTTACCAAAAACTGAAATATCACTCTTGGATAAATCACTTTCTGATACGGAACCAGCGGCATGTGGCTTATAGTTTTTTTGCATTGGAAACAAACATTAACAAAGTTTTCTGTATGCTAGTGAGTAGTGTCCCTACCTCCATCTGTATTCTAGTGAGTAGTGTCCCTACCTCCGTCTGTATTCTAGTAAGTATTGTCCCTACCTCTGTCTGTATTCTAGTGAGTAGTGTCCCTACCTCCGTCTGTATTCTAGTGAGTAGTGTCCCTACCTCCATCTGTATTCTAGTAAGTATTGTCCCTACCTCCGTCTGTATTCTAGTAAGTATTGTCCCTACCTCCGTCTGCATTCTAGTGAGTAGTGTCCCTACCTCCATCTGTATTCTAGTAAGTATTGTCCCTACCTCCGTCTGTATTCTAGTAAGTATTGTCCCTACCTCCGTCTGTATTCTAGTAAGTATTGTCCCTACCTCCGTCTGTATTCTAGTGAGTAGCGTCCCTACCTCCGTCTGTATTCTAGTAAGTATTGTCCCTACCTCCGTCTGTATTCTAGTGAGTAGTGTCCCTACCTCCGTCTGTATTCTAGTAAGTATTGTCCCTACCTCCGTCTGTATTCTAGTGAGTAGTGTCCCTACCCCCATCTGTATTCTAGTAAGTATTGTACCTACCTCCGTCTGTATTCTAGTAAGTATTGTCCCTACCTCCGTCTGTATTCTAGTGAGTAGTGTCCCTACCTCCGTCTGTGTTCTAGTGAGTAGTGTCCCTACCTCCGTCTGTATTCTAGTGAGTAGTGTCCCTACTTCCGTCTGTATTCTAGTGAGTAGTGTCCCTACTTCCGTTTGTATTGGAGATACAGATCTGACACTAAACTCCAGACAAATAGCTAAATACACAGATAAAATATGTATCTGGTTAGTAGTGATGAGATAAGGTTGGGGCCAAACCCATGGGATGCTGTTAAATGATAGTAGGCTGTCATCCCAATCAGCTGTGGCGAGAGGATTCCACATGCACAAAGGGCCTGGGATGCTTGTTACACCATCGACTTAATATGGCTTAGGAGGTTTTTGCCTCTGCAGCAGCCGGTCCATACAGGGAAAAAACACTCAGGTATTGCCTTTACAACAGCCCAACCTCTCTCTGGTGACCGGATATGGACTTATAAGTATGGTACACATATATTACTGCCTATCATAGGTGTGCACACAGGGTGTGGCAGGTGTGCCCAGGCACACCCTAATCACCCTGTGCAGCACAGATTCCCCCTACTGCCCTGGCTCCCCCCCTTCCTCCCACATTGCTTCCGGCTTCCCTCCTCTCCTCTCCAGGGATCGGCAAGGTGTCCGCTCCCGGACACCAGTGTCCGACAGGGCTGCCTGTGGTGTCCACCGCCGCCGCTGACTTTTTTTTTACACTTCACGTTTTTTTTTTTTGTTTAACTGTGCCCGACTCCTCCAAGACAGCACGGGGAGTGTGGCGCCGCCCACTCTAACTCGTGCAATCTTGCGGAGTGATCTAGGAGGGAGGGGGCTGGTCGGCTGGTGCGCGCCTTGTCAGCGGCGGAGAGGAGAGAGAGACTAGGCAGGGGACGGCAAAGGCAACGGTCACTCTCTCGGCTCTCGCCGGGTCATGGGCGGCAGCATTCAGATCGGAACTGAATCAATTTGAAGAACAGCCAGCCAGACTCAGACAGTGTCACTGGCTGCCTCCTGCCTGGCACAGTCACTCACTGTCACTGGCACTGCAGTCAGAATGTCCGGAGTGACTGTGTGAGTGGTACTTTTGACATGAGACCTGACCTGAGTCGCCGTCGTGGAACAACAGGAGGTGAGGTCCGGTGCCGAGGCGAGGAGAGGAGACAGACTGACGTCACGGTCACTGTCACTCACTGACACGGTCCGTCCTCCGTCGGTCACTGTGACAGACTCAGACCGACCGACAAGAAGTTTAACTAAGTCAAGGCTAGACTTACGACGGCGGGTACTGGGCCGCTCTCGGCTCTCTCACTGGCAACGGAAACGGCAGGGGACGGATCAGAGAGAGAGGAGAGGCGGCGACTGTTCCGCGCGTGGTCGGCTGGTCGGGGGAGGGAGGATCTAGTGAGGCGTTCTAACGTGCTCAATCTCACCCGCCGCGGTGTGAGGGGCACGACAGAACCTCCTCAGCCCGTGTCAATTTGTTTTTTTTTTTTGC
>BLSH010122669.1:49541-60205 GCA_018402905.1 Glandirana rugosa | reverse complement strand
CAGGGTCACTATTCCCCCCACTGACACCAATGATGGGACACTATTACTCCCACTGACACCAATGATGAGGCACTATTCCTTCCACTGATACCAATGATGGGGCACTATTCCTCCCACTGACACCAATGATGGGGCACTATTCCTCCCACTGACACCAATGATGGGGCACTATTCCTCCCACTGACACCAATGATGGGACACTATTCCTCTCACTGACACCAATGATGGGGCACTATTCCTCCCACTGACACCAATGATGGGGCACTATTCCTCCCACTGACACCAATGATGGGGCACTATTCCTCCCACTGACACCACTGATGGGGCACTACTCCTTTCACCTCCCTGAAAATCTTTTAAACATTTTATAACCGTATACCACAAGCAGTCTTTATATAAATGTTATTTTAAACATATTTGTAGTTATAGAATTAGGCCAGGGAGTAGACAGTGTGTTTTTTTGAAGGTTTTAATGTGAAATGTACCTTGGTGTCCTTCATGAAGGTCTGTACTTTGGAAAATGTCCGCCACAGCCTTGGTCCGTGCCTATCCCTGCTCCTCTCCCACCGGCTGTTGCTCAAGGGAGATTTTAGGATAAGTGGGAGAAGGGCCGGTAAATTTGTAATTTACCGGCCCATTCCCTTTCTGAATGAACATTGTGATAGGTAGTGTATGTTTGAACTTTGGGGTACACGCCCTAATGCAATAGGCTGTGCACACCTATGCTACCTATATTCTTAAAATGAGCCTATCCTGGTTATATGGAGAACAATGAACACGGTGAGTGTGACCTTGTGGACTATGTTAACCAGAAAGTCTGATCCTGAATAACTCACGTTCTAAACTCTTTCATACGCAAGCCCCTGGGCCCACTGTGCTATGTGTTTTGCCTTTCCTGGTGGGCGAGGAAGGTGTTTACAGTCTTGGATGTGTAGCGACCTCCAAGCTAGGTAGATGTTAGAATAGGTTTTTGCTAAGTAAGACAAATTTAGTCAGGCCTGACTTAGCGCAGGCCTGATTGTTTTGATTCTGGGCTGGGAGTGGCTCAGGTACGACTGAGTGATTCACAGTTGGTGTCATCAGAACCTCCCACTTCTTTCCAGAAGCTTCTGGTGTTTTCTGGAAAGCGAGGTGGGAGGGAAGGTGTGGCCATCTGGGATATTCTAAGGAGCCCTGACCAATCTGCTAATATTGATCGGCAGGGGGGCAGGCCTCCTTAACCACTTCAGCCCCGGAAGGATTTCCAGCTTTAGGACCGGAGCCCTTTTTGCGATTCGTCGCTGCGTCGCTTTAACTGAAAATTGCGCGGTCGTGCGACGTTGTACCCAAACAAAATTTGTGTCCTTTTTTTCCCACAAACAGAGCTTTCTTTTGGTGGTATTTGATCACCGCTGCGTCATTTCTGATCGCCGCTATAAACAAAAGAAGAGCGACAATTTTGCAAAAAAAAAAACAAATTTCTTACTTTTTGGTAAAATACAAATCAAAAAAAAATATATAAAAAAACATTTTTTTCACCGTTTTTATCCGATTTATATTCTTCCTCATATTTGCGATAAAAAAATCGCAATCGGCGCTTATTGATTGGTTTGCGCAAAAGTGGCCGCGTTTACGGATGATGAGAATTCATTTTTGGGGTTTTTTTTTTTTTTTATGTTTTACTAGTAATGGCGGCGATCTGCGATTTTTAGTGGTACTGCGATATTTCAGCGGACATGTCGGAACATTTTGACACTTTTTTGGGACCATTGGCATTTATACAGCGATCAGTGCTATAAAAATGCACTGATTACTGTGTAAATGCCATTGGCAGTGAAGGGGTTAACCTGCAGGGGGCGCTCTAAGGGTTAACTATGTTCCCTGGGCGTGTTCTTACTGTGGGGGGACTGCCCTAGCTGGGGAAGGGAAGTGGTCACAGCCTCCATATACAGCCCTTCCCCCTTCACAGAACGGAGGTCCGTGTTTACATACACGGACCTCCGTTCTTTCACTCCGGGGGGGCCATCGCGGGTAGCCGGCGGCAATCGAAGCTGCCGCACCCGCTCCCTGGCCCTCCCCGAACACAGTGAGCGCGCGGGCGCGCCTCCGGCGGCGCGTGCGCGCTCACAGTGCGCGTTATCGCAGCCGCCGTCATATGACGGCGATTTGCGATAACGAACCACCTTGTCGCCATCAACCTGCAGTTGGCGGTCGGCAAGTGGTTAAATACCCAGGGTCAGCCCAGTCTGGGAGGAGAGAGTTCAGGTGGAAGCCTGAAGATGTTATAGTGTGGAGGCTGTCGCAGCCTTGGGGGAGCTCCCAGTCTTGGGGGGGGGTGACCCCATGCCTGGAGTGCTCGGGTGGAGCCAGGAGGAGCGAGATCTTGGTACAGGCACAAGGCAGAGTGGAAAGGACAGCGGGAGAGCACTATCGGGAGAGATCTTCAGTGTGGAACTATAAGTGTCAGTGAGCAACATACCCTGGATACTGGAAGAGGCATGCCGGAGCAGATTGGGGAGAGAGACAGTCTGGGAAGGATGCAGAGGCCAGTGTGGGACTTTGTTGTTGCTGTGGCAGTGGAGAAGGCTGTTGCAGCTGGAAGAGCTGGCAGGGCCTGGAAGAAGATGGGCTGGGAGTAGTAGTCCATCCAGAGGCGTAACTAGAACCTTCAGGGCCCGGGTGCAAGAAATTAGGAAGGGCCCCCTGACCCCTGGCCAGGGCCCATCCCTCTTCTTGCTGATCCTGGGGCCCTTTACTCCCATTGCGGGTCCCTTTATTACGGTCCCGAAGCGGGAACCTGGGAACAGCAGAAGACAAGTAAACTGGATAGGAGGGGTGGCAGGGGCAGAATATAGAAGAACCAATCTCCTGCATTAGGAGGAAAATGGAATAAATAAAACGTCTAAATGCCACCCCCGCCATCACTCCTATCCAGGTGTACAAGGGAAGCATATGGGCCCCCTGGAGCATGGGGCCCGGTTGCAATCGCAACCCCTGCAACCCCTATCGTTACGCCCCTGAGTCCATCACACTAGCTAGCACAGAGTTCTTTGCTACACTTTGGGGGATATTAGCCTCTGCCTGTAATGGGCGGTCCAGAGGTCCTACTTCAACTATATCAGGACTCACCATGTGCTAGCTAGGCCTAAAGAGATGTTTTGGAGGCCTGGTAAATATCCTTCCAGGTCTCACCTGTGAGAAGCAAGTGTTGTGCAGGAGAGAGGAACAAGGAGAAGCAAGTATTGTGCTGGAGGAAGCTGGAGAAGTGTATATAGAGGTCCCATGTATAGAACTGTTCTATTCTTGGGAATCCCATAATCATCCCTATCTCATCCAAGTTCAAATCCCCTAATAGAAAAAAAAAAACAAAATGTAGAGCTACCCCCATAGGAGCTGCTTAAGTATGTTCAGTATGCTACTCTGCCTCTCAATCCCAATAACAGCCTCGGTCCCCTCTGGCACACCTGGAATCACTATTTGGGTTAGTTCCCCTTTAAGAATTGTTCAGTAAGAAATACACCAGTGTAAGTAACTCAATGATATATTTTACTTGAATAAAGCAAATGAATAAAGTGAAAGAGCTCATCTCTAACCGTACAGATACAGAGGATTTAGTTTACAAAGAGGTACAATTTCTCAACCAGCAATCTGTCATTATAACTTAGGTTATAAGTCAAAGGTCCATTATATATATATTCATTCTTATCACCTTTCACACTGCTCATGGGAGCGGGCACAGAAGAGCAGTGGACCGATTATTTTATATCAAGCCACGTTCTCCTAATTGCTCCCCTGAAAGTGCAGCATAGATTCAAACACTGACATCTGTAGCTCCCCCATAGTGTAGGTACTTTTACTTGGTAGATTTTTGGTAGGAAAGGAAAAATCTAGTCAGGTCTGACTGTAAGTGCAGGCCTGAATGTTTTGATCTGGGCTGGGAGTGGCTCAGGGGAGGGGCTGGAGATGGAGGGAAGGTGCACTCCTTTGAGATTCCTCCCCTTGAGCTGGGAAAGCTCTAGAAGGGGGATGGATGAGGAGGTGTCACTTCCTGATGTATGACAAGGAGCCCTGACCAATCTACAGGCTGGGTTGGCAGGGGGCAGGCCTCCTTAAATACAGCGATCTGCCAGCAGGTGTCAGGAGAGTTCAGGTGGAAAATATGAGGATGTAGCTGGAGCTGCGGATCAGGCCTCACCCAGGAGGGGAGCCCCCACTCTGAACCTGAGGCTTGGGGCTTGGGTGCAGCCGGGAGCGGGAGTCTGCTCCTGGAGTGGCACAGGAGAAGCAGGAGAGCAGCTGAGTTCTACATGGAAGGAGACTCTTTAACCACTTCCCGCCCGGCGTATTGACAAATGACGTCCGGGTGGGAGGTTCATTATCCTGGTTGGACGTCTATTGACGTCCTCAGGATAATCCACGATTGTGCGCCCACAGGGGCGCGCATTGAGGCGATCAGTGGTGCCGTGGGTCAGTCTGACCCACCGCATTACCCGACCAAGGTTAAAAGTCTTCCGTGAAAGCCTTTTACCATGTGATCAGCTGTGACCAATCACGGCTGATCACAGTGTAAATAGGAAGAGCCGATCGGCTGCTTTCCTGACAGGGGGGGGCTGCGCTGAACATTTATCAGCGCAGCCAGCCTCACCCCACTGGACCACCAGGGAGCCTGCCCAGGACCACCAGGGAGCCCCCCCCGGACACCGCGTGGAGGCCGCCCAGGACCACCAGGGAGGAAATGAGGAGGCCACCCAGGACCACCAGGGAGCCCCCACTAGAGCACCTGGTAAAGGCAATATAGTGCACTGTACGGATGGCACTGTGCCCATATATGATGCCTGCCAGTGCCATCCCTAACAGTGCTGTATGCACAAGTGCCCCCCAGTGCCACCTATCAGTGACCACCTGTGCCACCCATCAGTGCCCACTTGTGCCACCTAAAAGTGCCCACCTGTGCCACCTAAAAGTGCCCACCTGTGCCACCTATCAGTGCCCAGCAGTGCCGCCTATCAGTGCCCAGTGCCACCTATCAGTGCCGCCTATGAGTGTCCATCAGTGCCGCATATCAGTGCCACGTATCAGTGCCTGTCAGTGCTGCTTATCAGTGCTGCGCATCAGCGCTGCATATGTGCCCCATCGTCAGTGCAACCTTATCAGTGCCACCTCATCAGTGCCAATCTGTACTGCCTCCTCAGTGCCTGTCAGTCTAGCCTCATCAGTGCCCATCAGTGTAGCCACATCAGTGCCTGTCAGTGAAGGAGAAAATGTACTTTATACAAAGTTTTGTGACAGAAACAAAGAAAAATGTTTTTTTTTCAAAATTTTCGTTCTTTTTTTATTTATAGCGCAAAAAATAAAAACTGCAGGGGTGATCAAATACCACCAAAAGAAAGTTCTATTTGTGGGAACAAAATAATAAAAAGCTTGTTTGGGTGCAGCGTCGCACAACTGCGCAATTGTCATTCAAATAGCAACAGCACTGAAAGCTGAAAATTGGTCTGGGCGGGAAGTGTTCTAAGTGCCTGGTATTGAAGTGGTTAAAGAATCCACCATAAAGTCGGTGAGTGGCGGCCCCTGGGAGTTGGATGAGAAGGCTGAGACAGTCTGAGAGGAGAGAGAGCAGTCTGTAGAAGTCGGGAGGAGCCAACCAAGGGAAAGGAGAGCCATTAGACTGCAGGACAGACCGGATGGGTCTGGAAGAAGGATGGACTGGGTCATCCAAGGCCCAGCTAGCACCAATGTACTTAGCTATACACCAGAGGGTCCACGGTTTCAGGAAAGGAAACTTGCGATTCTTACCCACAAAGGGTGGTTCTGAGGCCATGCTGGCGGCTGCAGCAGGCCTCACCATGTGCTAGCTGTGAAGAGGAGGTGTCATGGAGGTCTGATAAATTTCCTTTTGGACCAGGGAACAAGTGTAGCGGTCAGAAAGTAGTGTGCTGGAGAGAGGAAAGGAGAAGAGTAATGGTCAGCAAGTAGTGAGCTGGGGGAGAAGAAGTGTATATACCGGAGGTGGATATAGTAGGTCCCGTGTTTAATTACTGGGCATCCCACAGTCGTCCCTAAAACCTATCCAAGTTCAAACCCCTAAATAAAACAACAAAACAAAGTATCGGCCTGTTCAGTGATTCGGGGTGTGTGGAATCGTGTGATTGAGGGCAGGTGGACCACAACTATCAGCCACTCTTGAGGGAGCACATGGTTACAGATCTATAATGAACAATATCAAATAAAGAATTGCAGATAAATCAATATAATATACTTCTATATACTATGCGACATTTGTTCTTATACTGAGAGTTCTTAAGCATCCTTGTGGTTTATTTATCCCTGAGGAAATAAGTATCAGTTCCTTTTAAATGGGAAGAAAGAACTGCTGAAATGCTGCAGTAGAGTAAAGTTCTTGAGAAAGAATCCATGAGATCTTCAACCGGTCATATGGAACAATAGTGTACACCAGTAAACTGTAGTTGCAACAAGTAAATCTTCAGTAAGTGCACTGTAGAGAACTTAGCCTATTAGTCTTCACAGTACTCACTGCCTATTGAATGAATCACAGGTACTATAAGTCACAGCAGTCCAGCTGAGCAGTAAGGAGATTTGTAATCCAACTTAGTATGTCTATTTCAAGAGGTTAAGGCCCTGCACTCTGTGCTTATACCGTGTTGTAACACAAATGAACAGTGTCTGTAACAAAAGGGCTTTTTGCCCGCTCACCCGACTAGATTGATGACTGCAGGCAAATGGTCAGGCTGTTTAGATGATAATGATAACACTGGATCCAATGAAACACTCCCATTCTTTGCTCCTGGGAAACGGCCTCCACTGCACTGCTTGCACGCCCTCACTCTGATTGATCGATCGATGCGGCTGCTGCTATGTCTGCTGCTGCTCTGGAATGGACCCAGATATCTATAAGCTGTCTCTGCAGATCACCCCCCGGAACACTGTAGCACCGCAGCTGGCTGGGACACTGTAGAAATTCAGCTGGCTGGATCACTGGAAGTAGGTCTCAGGCCACAGTCTCACTGTGAGGGACACACAGGGTCCTTTCTGATCGATCACACCGTTCCAAGAGACTGGAGCAGACCTCAGCCTCTGCTTAAATAGTATATCCTATAAAGCCCTGCTGCTCCCAGAAATCCTTCTGTTGCTGCTGTAAAAGCCTCCCCCTTTGGCTGTTACTGTTCCTCTTATTGGCTCTGTTTCTTATGCTCAAGAAAACACGGGAGACTAGCAATGTGTCTTCAGCTCTGCACATAGAAACAGAGAGAGCTTATGCAGGCAAATGACAGGCAGTTCAGACACCTGCTACACAAACAAAGTACCAGCCTGTTCTGTGTCTCTGGATGTGCGGAAAAGAGTGATTGAGGGCAGTGTGATCAGGTGAACCACATCAACCAGACACCCCTAAGGGGGCCATTGGCTACAGATGTTCCATCTGTTTGTTCATTTAAAGGGAATGGAATCCCCATGATTAAATCAAGTATACATTCTATAAAACATCCTCCTCTGGACCGCAGTGCTCTTTGAGTGTTTTGAGGGCACCGCCAATGCACCATACAGGGTTATTTCAACTGAAGGTATTCTATGATGAAACTTTGGGACTCTGGCTATATTTGAGGTTCTCATCCACAGTGGATACAGACCATGGATTCACTCACTCATTGACTGGCTCAGTTGTTCGGAATGGTTATACAAATGTGTTTTCCATTCGAAGGCCACCTGGCTACTGAGTATATGATTCAGATGGAAGACCCGTCTCTACAAATACGCTGGCTGACCCAACCCACCAGGGTTCTACTCTCCCTCATTGGGCCATGTTCTACAAAAAGTTCCCAAATATAGGTCATCTGCCCTAATTTGTAGGTAAGAGACTGGCTTCATGTTTATCTTTTTCTTGCTTTACTGAACTAGTATAGCCCAGTTTACCTGATAATGCAGGAAAGTCATCATGGATACACAAAAGGCACAATGTAGCTTAGTTGAACACATGGTAACCTCTTCTTAGTCGCATCCTCTACCTACTCTGCAACAGTCTTTAGCAAGTAGTCTTCCAGTCCAGCTACTATGGCTAGGCACACTCTGGGGTAGGGAGAATTGTGGTGTTCCCTCAAAGGGGAAAGTCAAGGTCTGGGGTAATACATGGTCTCTGATGGTGAGGGCCTTGGATTCCCACAAGGGCATAAACTAGGAAAATCTGTTCTCTCTGTCTGCTCTTTGTTATTCTACCACCAGCAACCACTAATTCCTCCTCACTCTCCAACTGGCTTCGCTAAGCTGGAAGGCCCACAATGGCCAAACTCAGGACTACAGCTCAACCAAAACAGAGGAGCTACAGCAGGGCTCTACGGCTCTACAGATAGCAACTGGTGCCCAAGACTGAATGACTTACTTTATGCCCCTCAGCGTTACGATAGCAGCACTGCAGCCCCACTATAGCTGAGGATTGGCAAAAAAAAAAACATTTATTTATTTTTTTTATTTGGCTTTGACTATTTCTGTTGAACCAATAGTCCCCCATCTGACATGTAATATTGGCTCTGGTCAATACAGGTGTTGGAGTTCCGGTAGATGTTATCAGAGAGGGCGAAAGTACCGCGAGACAAGTATGCTCATTTTGCCGAAAACATTTTTGTACTTAAAAAGTCTTCCTCATTTCAGAAAGCTCAGAGTTATGCAAGTCTGGCAATGGAGCTGCTGTAGAGTATCTCTTGAACAAACAGAAAGGTTTTTGGAAATTTCTATGATGTAATACTGCGGTCACGTTTTGTGTGCTCTCTTGTTAACTCGCAAACTATAAAAATAAGCACAGATAAACGCGATGGGCGCTTCCGTATTTTCATTGCGCCCCGTCGGAAGCTCTTCGCCTCCAGCCTGGTTTGTGTAACTGGCCGACCTACAGAGAGGAAAAGCAATTGGGTTCCTGTGAGGCGTCATTGTGACACCCAGGAACGTTCAGGAAATTTGTGGTGATAGGAGAGAGGTGACACGCCGCGGCTCCAGAAGTGACAGGCTGTAGGTGGTCTGCAGTACCCCATTCTGGTTTATGTAACTCTCCCAGCAAAAAAGGTCCAATTATTGTGTGCAAGAGGAAGCTGGCAGCGCTGTGACCGAACGACAACTCACGCCTGGCTTTCATACGCTGCTGAGGCCGTGCGTTCACCGCGTGAAAGGCAGGAATATCAGCCCTGTGTAAACACAGAGGCACACGCGTGGAAGAGTCACCAGGAAGGCATGCAGACCGACATCCATTAAAGTGTCAGCCTGCAAAATACGAGGCCTGCAGACTTCACAAATCTAAAGAGACCTGTTTTTTTTTCAACCACAGTACAGTAATGCCTTCTAAAAACAGAAAGTATTAACATTTTATAGCTCTCTCCAAAATCTCAAAAGTCTTATCTGAAAAATAGCCAGTGGAGCCATGTTTGTCATTATTTGATGTCTTAGTGACCAACTGTGCATCCAGAGTCCCTATTCTAGTTATAGGGCTCTACAAACTCCAAGCACCAGGTTGCCATTGCATAGGCGTGTGCACAGAGTGTGCCAGGTGTGCCTGGGCACACCCTAATCACCCCGTGTGGTGCTGATTCCCCGTTTAGACCCCCATATATCACTGAAGTCCCCTAACAGGGCACCTAAAAAAAAATACAATCGTAAAAAATAATAAAAAATAAAAACTACTGACACCGTCCACTGCTCTACTGACACCAATCTCTGCCCTACTGAAACCAATCTCTGTCCTACTAACACCATCCACTGCTCTACTAACACCAATCTCTGCCCTACTGACACCAATCTCTGCCCTACTGACACTGTCCACTGCCCTACTGACACTGTCCACTGCTCTACTGACACCAATCTCTGCCCTACTGACACTGTCCACTGCCCTACTGACACCGTCCACTGCTCTACTGACACCGTCCACTGCTCTACTGACACCGTCCACTGCTCATAGGGCCAGGCCCCTATGTGATGGGGAAAAAAGTTAAGTAAAATAAAACACCTAAGCATATAAAATCCCCCACCCCCACATATACGCATGTATAAATGTAAACTCATGCAGCAGGGTGCCTACGCCTGAAAATGTTGATTGCGATACACGTTACATATTGCGGCACACGCCGGAATAAGAGAAATAATTCTAGCACCAGACCTCCTTCGTAACGCTAAACTGATGACTTATAGGGGGCTTCTAAAGCATCACCTATGGAAAATATAAAGCACTGACATATTTAACCACTTCAGCCCCGGAAGGTTTTGCAGCTTTAGGACCAGAGCACTTTTTGCGATTCGGCACTGCGTCGCTTTAACTGACAATTGCGCGGTCGTGCGACGTTGTTTCACGAGACCAGGATTTCGACGTTTTGGAAGGCCCCGACTTCACCAATTTATACAGTCACGAAATATAAAAGGTATCCACTACGAAATCTTCGGGGGATATTCAGTAGTCAAATCGCAATGCTTCCTCCAGACCACGATCTTAATAAAGAGAATAAGGCCGCACACGGCGTTATACATTGCACATAGCGTTAGTTGTAAAAGTCCGCATCCGTGGGACGACGTACTCAAATGTAAATATGTACGCATATACACCCCCACCCCCTAAAATATACGAATCCACAAAATAAAATGAATTGAAAAAAGGGGTAGTGTATCCCCGGACCGGGATACTCGTCACCTGCCAC
>BLSH010122669.1:23184-41485 GCA_018402905.1 Glandirana rugosa | reverse complement strand
CTGCCGCGATGCTGGCTTTGAGGCTGGGGAGCTTTGCAACCCATATGCCCATATTGTGCATATATTTATTTATTATTAATTTTTTTTTTTTTTTTTTTTTTGATGTAATCACCTGCCCTCACCTTAGTGAACATGGCTGGTCTCTATGTAAGCTGATTCCTAACTTGTTTGCAGGTAATAATTACTGTAATGTGGTTCAGAGCACCTTGATAGGTGTCTCTTCCCACGCCAGGACTAACATTTGTAATCCGTTAAATGCACTTAAGAAATTGATGTTACAGCCCCACAATCTGTTAGGGGCCTTGCTTCCTGGCGGATTGTAAAGTATCCCAACCTTAATTGGATCATCAGAATGTGATCCTCGTTCAGGGTCTCTGGCTCCCCTGAGCTAAAAACTAGTGATATAATCTCTTGAATTATAGTTCCTTCCAACAGAAACTAGTACAAGTTAACTTAATCGCATATACACCTGAGGTGTATCCTATAACCCCTGGCATCTCCAGGCAGCTTCACATCCAGTCATTAACCAGGTCCGAACCTGCTAGGCTCGCAGATCAAAATGCGATCTGGTGAGTTCAGGGTGATGCAACTGTAGGCCTCTACCCTGCAGGGTGAGGGCGCCATATACCCCTATGGAGGATACCATCTGCCCCTGCACTGAGGCCCCAGAACCCGCAGCCAGCCAGTCGCAGCATCCCAGGAGTTTCTGACTACCAGCAGCAAATAGACCCCCCTGAAATTGTAGGTGAGGTGTAAAGGCATTTCAAGCCAAGTGACATGAATTGATGCAAACAATCACAGGATCTGTGCATAAAACTAACATGTAAGCAATAGCTGTCAACACATATGTCAGTTAATGGTTCTGCTGCATCATTAGTAGTCACAATGGAAAGCAGGAAGCGTTAACCGGCCCCATACACTTGGCATTAGTAGCTTACCTTACCTTAGACAATGCAGAGGATATTATCACACCAAGTGTTAGATTATAAACACATTGCATGGAACCTACAGACACAAGCCTTGCTTAGTTCATGGAAAAGATTCAGCACAGCAACACCTGTTATCAGCTTAATCATTAGCAGTCCTGCAGACAGACATCATGGCCAAAACAGCAGTCTTCACCTTGTGATCTCTGCTTAGAGGTGCAGGTTAATCGCATATACCTGCAGACTTCTAATCACATAATTGTAGCTGCATATTATCGATTTGTGCACCATGTGGTGCCTTACCAACTCCATTTCTTATGGCCGACAGGAAGTCCACTGAGAATCCATCCATGGAGACATGATGAGGACCCTTCCACAGTCTTCAGTGCCTCCTGCGTAGGGACCGGCGAGCTCATCCTGGGCAGCAGCAGTAGCCACAATATACAGGGAGACTGCCAGAGGAAGCTTAGACAATGCAGAGGATATTATCACACCAAGCATTAGATTATAAACACATTGCATGGAGCCTACAGAAACAAGCCTTGCTTAGTTCATGGAAAAAATTCAGCTCAGCACAGCACAGCAACACCTGTTATCAGCCTAATCATTAGCAGTCCTGTAGACACTACTACAGTGCAGACTGATATCATGGCCAAACAGCAGTCTTCACCTTGTGATCTCTGCTTAGAGGTGCAGGTTAATCGCATATACTTGCAGACTTCTAATCCACGGAGACATGATGAGGACCTTTTCACAGTCTTCAGTGCCTCCCGCGTAGGGACCGGCGAGCTCATCCTGGGCAGCAGCAGTAGCCACAATATACAGGGAAAGGAGCCACATCAGTACATACAAGGGACACAGACAGCAGGATCCCGCCACCCCATCCTCTCCCCCACTCACCGGGAAAAACGCCCCCATTAGCAGCTGGCAGCCACAGGGAAGGAAACGCTCTCCCCTGGATATAAAACTGCCGCCCCCCCCCGCCGGCCAATCAGGCGCAGCCCGACGGCGCACCATCACAGCTGCGCCCGCCTGGCCAATCAGGGAAGGCGCCGCGGCGCGCCAGCCAACTGGAATGCAGAACCCGGAAGCGGAGGAGAACGGAGCAGCGGACCTATCCCCCACAGCACAGACAGGTGCTCTAGCAAGAAGCCCAGGATGGCTGTTCCTGCGACTGATGGCAGTTTATGCCAGCGCTACCTCCGGCACCAGGAGCGTCACCATCCGAGGGCTTTACCCCCTTCAACTGGGACCTTCCACCGCAGGGACAGACGGCAGGAAATCGGGACGTCCGGAGCAAGGACAGAATAAGAACACCGTCTCCAGGTACTGCTGTCCTTTTATGCTCTGTTAAAGGAATGTCCTATATGGGGTCAAGGGGGCGGGGTTGACCCGAGGTTGTGCTGACATGGGGCTGAGCCAGGAAAGAAAATTTCCCCAATGGAAAATAGCAAATTAAAAAAAAAACGAAACTGAAAAGACTTTTACAAACTCCCTACTCTACCCAAAACTAAAAATGCCACTTGGTATGTCTAAATCCAATAACAAAAATGTAATATACTGCAGATTTGTTTTCTTTTATCAGGCTAAGCACAATCTCTGCAAGTACAGAAAAACGCCTGTTGATCCTGTCAGAAATAATATGTCCTTCTAACGTACTGTGCACTTAAAGTGGTGCTAAACACATACTGTTTAATTTACATTGTCCCTTCTATTTCTGTATATGGATGATGACACTGTAATTATTTTAATTTTTTTAAAAATCTCAGTACCTTTTTCCTAATCAATATACAGCTGTCACATGACCCAGCTCTATCCCAGCCTGTCTGCAAGAGAACATAAGCAGAAGGAACTTCTAGTCCTTTGCTGCTGGTCATATGTTCAAAATAAAAGAAACAGCCTTTGGAATACAAAGTAAAAATAAATAATTAATATCAATAAACTGTTTTAAATCGTCATACAAATATATATTTGAAATCAAAACTTTATTATTTTTTGGCAATAACATGGTGTGGGCGGATTTCTGCCAGTCACAGACTGTGTCACGCCCCTCCACCCTGTGTCTCAGGAGAAGAGGGAGGTGAAGTCACCACAAATCTACATGTACTATCCCTCCCCCATTGTGTTTAGCTAGTTAGTGGCCATGGAGGAGGAGAGAGGGAGTGGGCTGTCATTTACTGTGTATACGCCCACATGTGTGACTCTATAGTCACATGGGCTTCTCAGATTTAATAGGGAGGAAAAGCTCAGCATAGAAAATCACTGAAAACTGAGCATGTGCAGAATTGCCACTACAGCTGCAAAATCCACAGCTGAATTGGGAACATGAGCAGAAGGGGGAGATAGAGAACAGCAGGATCAATCAGGCAGAATACAGAAAGTGAATCTCATAGTGACTGAGTGAGTATGAACAAGCATGTATTATGCCATTTATTGATAGTTTTTTATGATGTGGGTTTAGTGACACTTTAACTGAAACCCAAACATTATCTGCTGACCTAGATGTCTATGTAATGGAGATCAGGAGAGGAAGAGGTGTTTGTAGTTTCAGTTTTGGAGAGCAGCCTAGGATGACAACGCTGCTCCTCCATAGATATAGAATAAGGGTCTTTGTCACCCTGGGGCAGGAAGTATGTGTCAGGAGCGTCTAGCACTCCTGCTCCTCATTCCAGCATCCTGTTTTGGCTATGGTATTCTCCTTGTCTGTCTGTCCACCTGCAAGGTGTGGCCAGTCTCTGGGTGGAGACTAAACCTGATATAAGACAGCCAAGCATGCAGTCTCATGCTTGTGATAGAGTGTGTAATACCTGATCAAGCTACCTGTTTGTCTGCTCTGCTCTACTTGATGGGATAACCTTGTTGATGTCCTTGGATCAGATATCCACTATTCTCTGAACTCTATCTGCCTTTTGAATTCAGACATTGATCCTGACCCTTGCCTGTCTGCCAGCCGCAAGTGCCTCTTTGCTTTGCTCAGTTCGCGCATGCCCTGGCATGGTAGGCAGGCACTATAGCGTTGTGTACAACTCAAGGGGGCAACCGAGTACCGGTAGCCTGCTTTCCTTATGGGAAAGGGGACTGCTATAGGTGAAGAACACAGATGCTAGCTATAGCGTCTGACCACCTGCATTAGGGATAAGTGTGACAGTATATTATTGACAAAATCTACAGTTAAAAATAAGGGGCAAAAAAATAAAAAGGCAAACTAATCAACCATCACATCTAAGGACTGATAAGTTGCAATGTATTATAGGTTTGTTTTTGGGCTAGATACACATTAGGGATAATAAGATAGGGACTTTCTACTCTAGTACCGCAGCTGTAGATTATAGCATAGAGTATAGCATAAAGCTATATACCCAAGCGTGTGATATATCTGACAAAATTTGTCAGGTTAAAAAGCCAATTAGTTCAGCTAACTTTCAACTCAAAAAAGGCCCTTTCATTGTTCATCGGGTCAAAATGGAGCGTGTGTGGCCAGAGCACCTCCCAGCTCCATACTGCAAGTCATTAACAATACAGAAGAGAAAGAATTCATGCCTCATTAAGCGTTATTATGCCTATAATATCCAGCAGGCTGAAGAGTTCAACTGCATTTCAGGAAGAGTTAAAAGTTCAGCAAATTTAAAAAAAAATGAAGTTATGCCAAGCAGAGAGGATCATGGGGGAGCAGAGCAGTCCAATGTAAGCAAATTAGGAAACGGGCTACATCTGTAATCTAAAGGACTCCTACGTGCCCACGACAGAGGGAGAGAACTAGGTCTGAGTCATTTCTTCTAATGGCACAATTGACTACGTCGGGGCAGAAGTTAATGACGGCGATTGTCTACAGCCTGGAAGCTTCGCTCGGTTTGTATATTATTCTCCAACAGGCCAGCATGCCTCTCATTTTCCCCCAGCAAATGGGATTTAAAAACAGCAATAAGCAGTTCAATCGAATCACAGGATGTTTAAGTTTCCCAAAAAAAAAATTACTCATGGAAGCTTTTTTGAGGAAATGAATTTAAAACAAACAGGAGAACAATTAGCACCAGTTTCAAAGAACCCAGTTTTTCAGAAAGGAACCATTTTAAGGAAGAAACCTTTACAGGGAATGTGTAATCTGTTCAACTATTTTAGTATATGTGTAAAATTGATTAGCTGGATATAATAGGTTTTTTGTATTCGCTGTAAAATTGTTTTCCTTGAATCTATTGAGAGGCACAGGAGTCTTGAACTTCTGTGTTATACTGAAGCCTACAGAAGGTTTGGACACTGGCAAACAAAAGACTGTAGGCCAGTCCTAGGTATAACCCCTTCTATGGCCAGAATGTTTTAGTATGGTAGCAAAGCAGTACCAAGAAACACCAGATGGGACATGTGACCCTCAATGAATTCGAAAAAAAAGGGTTTTACATGCATGCAGTTCAAAGAATTGCCTATAAAACATTAAATCTAAAGCTAGAATCAGAAGATGTTGAAACATCTACCCGGTAGAAGTTAGAGAACATGTTAACAAAAGACCAGGTGGCAGCCTTAATCCTGGGATGCCAAAATGAACAAGATGCACTCACAGACCTGGTAAATTGAGCTTTGACAGGAAAGAGCGGAACTTTATCTTTAAGACCATAAGCTTGAACGATGGTCTAGTACAGTGATGGCAAACCTTGGCACACCAATAGGGATGGGCCCAACATTGGGCGTTCGCCCGTTCGCCGAATTGAGAACATTATGGGGCGTTCAGGGGGACTTTGAGCGCCCCATAATGCATTCCAATGGCGGGGAAAATGCCGCCCGCTGATTGGCCAAGGCATGCACATGACCTGCATGCTTTGGCCAATCACAGAGCGCTCTGCTATGAGAGATATGATTGGCTAAAGGCATGCTGCCTTTAGGGTTAAATATGTTTTTATTGAGTAAACAGAAAAATATGCAAAATACATCTGCACGCGGCCTATGACCGACCATAGAAATATAGATACAGTAGAATGCAAAGAGATTATTAATAGTTTCACTTTCTGTGTGGTATCTATATATGTTACTGACATCAAATAGTTGGGTAACATTTAACGCTGCATCAATTTCTAATTCCATGAATAGTATGAGTGAAGGGACAAGTGGTAACTTATTTTAAGATTGGAGTATGAAAAGGTAAGTAAGGTATGGTTAAAGGAGAAAGAAAAGGAAAGCAAAAGATAGGGGGAAGAGAAGAAAGAGAAAAAGGAAGAGGAAGGAGCGGGGAAATAATAGATGTAAAGTAGAATGAGCGAGCATTCGGTTGCCATGTCAGTGACAGTACCTGGACCGAGTGTCCTCTATGTATTCCGGGACAGCATCTGTTTTAGGGTGTCCGAAGAAGAGAAGTCTTGCCAGGTGAGCCATAATACTTTAAATTTATCAAAAGTATCGTTATCTAGTGACAGCATTTCCTCCATGCGCATTATATCGTTCACAGTGGAGACCCATAGGGAGAGGGGGGGGTAGTAGTCGTTTTCCAGAATAATGGGATTAATTGTCTCATTGAGGTCAAAAAGAAATGGAGGAGTGTCCTCTTTTGGGAGGCCAGGGTACCCGGTAGTATGGATAGAAGCGCTACTTTCGGAGTGGGTTTAAGAGATTCACTGTAGATTGCATTGTGTACAGAGAAAACCTGCGACTACAGAGGTTGTACTAGAGGGCAATCCCACCAAATATGTAGGTAGGATCATTCTGTGGCTTCACATCTCCAACAGGTGGAGGAAGCATCCGGGAAAATTTTATGTAGAGTCTGAGGGTCCTTGTATCATCTGGAGAGAAGTTTAAAAATTTTCTCTTGAGCGTAGCTAGATGTGGAGGATTTATGTGTGAAATGGAAGGATTTTTGCCAGTCTGCTGCATTAATTTCTGTACCTAAATCCGTGGACCATCCCCTGGTGTATGGTGGGAGTTGATCATGAATTAAAGTCTGCAGTAGTTTGTATAGTACTGAGAGTAAATGTCTGGGCGTTTCAGTGAGAGAGCACATTCGCTCAAACTCCGTCAGGTGTCTATGGGTTTGAGCAGAGGAGAATAGGGTAGTGCAAAATGAGGAAAGCCGAAGTGCTGTGAGCCAATTAGCTTGCTCATCCGGGACATTCGGCTTACCAGAGAGAGATGTATGAAGGAATTTGCTAGCGGCCAGCTGGAACGGGTGAAGGGGCCCAGTCTAGCGGAGCCCATCCCTTGGGGTAGAGAAGGGTGATCAAATAGGGAAGTAATAGGAGAAGGGTCAGAAGACATCAGTGGTAGGAGTTTCCTTCTATACCACATGGTCAGAGCTGCGATAGTGAGGGGAGATGAGGAAGAGAATCTCTGAAGCTCTGTTCCATATCCCCATAGGGAGGCACGTAAGTCAATTGTCGTATGTTCTTGTTCTATCATGGTGGATGCTTTAGGGAAGGGACATGGGAACCATTCCAATATTCGAGCGAGTATCGCTGCTTTGTGGTAGAGGTTGGCATGCTGCCTTTAGCCAATCACTGCTCAGCAGCCTCAATTCACGCCCCACACTATATAAAACCGCTTGTACAGCAGCTCTATGTAGTGTGTGAATAACGTGGAGAGAGAGGGAGCTTGGCTAGCAGCGTGCAGGCAGGATAGAGAGATAGATAGAGCGATCTATATACAGTCTAGAAAGATAGAGCGATCTATATACAGTCTAAATAGAGCGATCTATATACAGTCTAGATAGAGCGATCTATATACAGTCTAGATAGAGCAATCTATATACAGTCTAGAAAGATAGAGAGATCTATATACAGTCTGGATAGATAGAGCGATCTATATACAGTCTAGATAGAGCGATCTATATACAGTCTAGATAGAGCGATCTATATACAGTCTAGATAGATAGATAGATAGAGTGATCTGTATACAGTCTAGATAGATAGAGCGATCTATATACAGTCTAGATAGATAGAGCGATCTATATACAGTCTAGATAGATAGATAGATAGAGTGATCTGTATACAGTCTAGATAGATAGAGCGATCTATATACAGTCTAGATAGATAGAGCGATCTATATACAGTCTAGATCAGTGGTTCTCAACCCTGTCCTCAAGAACCCCCAACAGGCCATGTTTGCAGGTTTTCCTTTATCTTGCACAGGTGCTTTAAATCAGAGTCAATGGTTTAGTATTTTGGACAGCTATTTTATCTAAGAGAGATTCCCAAAACATGGCCTGTTGGGGGTACTTGAGGACAGAGTTGAGAACCACTGGTCTAGATAGATAGAGCGATCTATATACAGTCTAGATAGATAGAGTGATCTGTATACAGTCAGTTAGTGCAGGCAGTGCAAGAATATATATATACCTTCCTAGTGTATATGCAGTATCTCACAAAAGTGAGTACACCCCTCACATTTTGGTAAATATTTAATTATATCTTTTCATGTGATAACGCTGAAGAAATGACACTTTGCTACAATGTAAAGTAGTGAGTGTACAGCTTGTATAATAGTGTAAATTTGCTGTCCCCTCAAAATAACTCAACACACAGCCATTAATGTCTAAACCACTGGCAACAAAAGTGAGTACACCCCTAAGTGAAAATGTTCAAACTGGGTCCAAATTGTCAATATTTTTTTGTGGCCACCATGTTGGAATACTGCCCCACGGCCCAGTCTCCGAAGGGAGGGGAGCATACTTCAGTAGGTCACAGTACATGTTGGCATTCATGGTTCCCTCAATGAACTGTAGCTCCCCAGTGCCGGCAGCGCTCATGCAGCTCCAGACCATGACACTCCCACCTCTTGACTATAGGCAAGACACACTTGTCTTTGTACTCCTCACCTGGTTGCCGCCACACACGATGGACAACACATCTGAACCAAATAAGTTTATCTTGGTCTCATCAGATCACAGGACATGGTTCCAGTAATCCATGTCCTTAGCCTGCTTGTCTTCAACAAACTGTTTGCGGGCTTTCTTGTGCATCATATTTAGAAGAGGCTTCCTTCTGGGACGACAGCCATGCAGACCAATTTGATTCAGTGTGCAGCATATAGTCTGAGCACTGACAGGCTGACCCCCCACCCCTTCAACCTCTGCAGCAATGCTGGAAGCACTCCTACAACTATTTTCCAAAAATAACCTCTGGATATGACGCTGAGCACGTGCACTCAACTTCTTTGGTCAACCACGGCGAGGCCTGTTCTGAGTGGAACCTGTCTTGTTAAACAACTGTATGGTCTTGACCACCGTGCTGCAACGCAGTTTCAGGGTTTGACAATCCTCTTATAGCCAAGGCCATCTTTACGTAGAGCAACAATTCTTTTTTTCAGATCCTCAGAGAGTTCTTTGCCATGAGGTGCCATGTTGAACTTCCAGCGACCAGTATGAGAGAGTGAGAGCGATAACACCAAATGCAACATACCTGCTCCCCATTCACACCTGAGATCCTGTAACACTAACAAGTCACATGACACCAGAGAGGGAAAATGGCTAATTGGGCCCAATTTGGACATTTTCACTTAGGGGTATACTCACTTTTGTTGCTAGCGGATTAGACATAAATGGCTGTGTGTTGAGTTATTTTGAGGGGACAGCAAATTTACACTGTTATATAAGCTGTACACTCACTACTTTACATTGTAGCAAAGTATAATTTCTTCAGTTTTTTCACATGAAAAGATCTAATAAAATAATTACAAAAATGTGAGCACTCACTTTTGTGAGATATTGTATATATATATATATATTGCAATGCCTTTAGTGTATACTATATACAGCTAATTTATTGTATAGTATATAGCGTCTGTTCAGGCAGTGAAAGAATATATATATATATATATATATATATATATATTTACACACATACAAACAGCGTATTGCGTGTACACTATATATCAGTGCATTCGGGGATGTATGGTATGTAATACAGTGTAAAATCCCCATTATGCCAGGACTCAGGAAGGCCACAAAGGAGAGGCAGATGCTCTCAGGCCACAAAAAGAGGGCAGGCAGGCTCTGTATCTTCAATTAAAAGTGGTGGTGGCGGACATGGTGCATCCTCTGCAGGCGGGTCACGCTTGACCTTTTTTTCTGCTGTTGGCCATGCTATTCAGCTACAATATGTGGAAGAGTTGGTGGAGTGGATAACTAAGCCACCCTCATCCTCTGTCACCCAGGCTCATACAAGTTTGCCTTCCAATGCAGCTAGCAAAGCGGCCTATTCTACCGGATCCTTGTCCACAGTTACTCCTTCTGTAGCCCCACCATCATGCACGGAGGAGTTATCAGAATTATTCGAACATAGTGTCGGTTACATGCTGATGGAGAATGAGCAGCAATTTGAAGGCTCTGATGTTGGTTCCCATGTTGAGGTAGGGAGTATCATGAGCCTAGAGATAGGGGGTGCTGCAGAAGGACAAGAAACTAGCAGTCATGTTCCCCCAGCTGCAGCATACTGCCAAGTTTGCTCCAGTGATGAGTAGGGAGGGGATGATGAGGACACGGACTGTACTTGGGTGCCTGAGAGAATAGAGGAGGAAAGTGAGGAGGAGGCACAACTCCAACAAGGCAGGATGTCCTCCAGGGGCCAGCTTAAGGGCAGCCACCCAAGTGCATCAGAACAGAGAGCTCCACAGGTGCAGGGTGCTGCTGGCTCCCCGCTGACTTTCAAAAGTTCTTTGGTGTGGGCATTTTTCAACAAATGTGCAGTAGATCGCACAGTTCGCATTTGCAATCTTTGTCTGAAGCGGGTCAAGCACGGCCAGAACTTCAGCCACTTGGGCACTACTGCCTTGACATATGATGACCAGCCATGCAGTCCGTGGGTAACAGCACCTGAGAAACCCACACCAGAGAGCAAGGCGGACTTCTCCTTGCTCCCCATCTGAGATCTCAACCCCTTCTATACCTCCAGTCCTCTCCTAAACCTGCACTGAGAGGAATGAATGTTTAGTAATGCGTGCCACAAGTACTTGCAGCCAATCTGCTAGCAGTACACCACCAGGTGAATTCAGCAGGCAAATATCCCTACCCCAGTTGCTGAACCGTAAAAAAAATACTGTCCCAGCAATTCACATGCTCAGAGTCTTAATGCTAGCTTGGCCCAATTGCCAGCACTCCAACTGCTGCCTTTTCAGCTGGTAGACTCTGCCCCCTGTGAATTTGTGGAATGTGCTGTCCCACACTGGCAGGTTCCCAAAATAAATTTATTTTCACGTATGGCCATTCTAGCTCTCTAACGTCATGTGGAAGGCAATTATTGGACAGGGCAGCAGCAGGGTTCATATTACCGCTGACTCATGGTCCAGCAGGCACGGTCAGGGGCGTTACCTTTCTTTCACTGCACACTGGGTAACTCTGCTGGCAGCTGGGAAGGATGCAGGATGGGGTTCAGTGTTGGAGCTAGTTCCGCCACCACGTCTCCAAAAAGCTGGTGGTGATTTTGCACATCTGCCTCCTCCATCCCCTCCTTTTCTTCTAACTCTGTGGCCTCTTCTGCAGAATTGTCCTCTTAACCTGCAGTGCTCCCTAAGCGTTCAAGGGGCTACGCAAGCAGTCAGACTAAAATATGCCATGCGGTGTTTGAGTCAGTCTGTCTTGGGGACAGGAGCCACACTGGGGCAGAGATTCTGTCAGCTCTACAGGGGCAGGCTCAAAGGTGGTTGACACCATGGCAGCTTGAGCCAGGAATGGTTGTATACGGCAATGGCACCAGCCTTCTCTCTGCCCTCCGACAGGGACACTTGACACATGTTCCATGCTAGGCACACGTCTTGAATTTGGTTGTGCAGCGTTTCTTGACCAGGTACCCAGGCTTACCAGATATTCTGAGGCAGGCCAGAAAAGTCTGTGATCATTTCTGGTGTTCATACATTGCCAGTGCCCGGTCTGCTGACATTCAGCAGGAATTCAACCTGCCTACCAACCGCCTCATTTGTGACATGCCCACCAGGTGGAACTCAACATTGGCAATGCTGCAGCAGCTGTACACACAGCAGAGGACCATCAATGAATACCTCTGTGAGCATGGCACCAGGACAGGCTCAGAGGAGCTTGGCTTATTTTCGCTGCATCAGTGACACTGTCCCTCTAATATTCCTTCTGGAGCACACGCTTCGTGGAATCATGGACAGGGCACTTGAGGCAGAACAGTGGGAGGAAGAGGAGGACTTCCTGTGCCCAACAAGAGTAACTGCAAGGGGTTACAGTGTTCTGGCACCGCCCACACCCAAGACCCAATTTTTCAGCACCTTTTGACTGGGGCATGTCTTCACAATTTTTAAATTAATTCACAACAGCAGGGCTAGTTCCTGCGCCCAACAAGAGTAACTGCAAGGGGTTACAGTGTTCTGGCACTGCCAACACCCAAGGCCCAAATTTTCAGCACCTTTTTGACTGGGGCATGTCATCACAATTTTTTTAACTAATTTACAACAGTAGGGCCCGTTCCTGCGCCCAACAAGAGTAACTGCAAGGGGCTACAGTGTTCTGGCACTACCAACACCCAAGGCCCAATTTTTTGGCACCTGTTTGACTGGGACATGTCATCACAATTTTTAAAATAATTTAAAACAGCAGGGCCCGCACCAAAATTAAAAAAAAAAAAAATTCCGTAGGGTTCCCCCCAAAGTCCGTAACAGACCCTTCAGGTCTAGTATGTATTTTAAGGGGAACCCCACACCAAAATTTTAAAAAAATGACGTGAGGGTCCCCCCAAAATCCAAAGGAGGCCCTTCAGGTCTGGTATGTATTTTAAGGGGAATCCCACTCCAAAATGTAAAAAAAATGACGTGGGGGTCCCCCCAAAATCCAAACCAGGCCCTTCAGGTCTGGTATGGATTTTAAGGGGAACCCCGCGCCAAAATAAAAAAAAAATTACGCAGGGGTCCCCCCAAAATCCAAACCAGACCCTTATCCAAGCAGGCAGCCCTGGCATGGCAGGAGGGGTTGGGGACGAGCAAGCGCCCCCCTCCCCCGGACGATACCAGGCCATATGTCCTCTACATTGGGAGGATGCTTTGAGGTCACACCGAAAGCACCATGTCCCCATGTTCATGGAAAGAAGGGCGTCATCCCCACAACCCTTGCCGGTGGTTGTGGGGGTCTGCGGGCAGGGGGCTTATCAGAATCTGGAAGCCCCCTTTAATAAGGGTCCAGATGCCAACCCCCCTGTGTGAAATTAATGTGGGTGAATTGCTCTGTTTTTCTTGGACCTGATTAGAAGAAGTGGGAAAGACTCCGGTGACTCTGCTGGCCTGATCCTCTTAATAGCATAGAAAGTTTATACAAATGTCTGCTTGCTTATTGCATTGGCTGGACAGTGTTATAGATACTTTCTAAAACAGTTATTACTATGCAGGCACCCCGTTTTTGCTTAGTTTCAGAAATTATCTTTCTGATATAGCACCCTCCTAGATAGGTGCTAAGATAGGTTGGTAAGTATTAGTGTTGTTTTTGATAGGTAAATTTAGTTGCCACACTGTAGACAGTGTGGTTGTAAATTTGGATGAGGGAAATGCATAGATTGGCTCAATGTACTTGGTGAGCTGCAATTGCTTATTTAGGTCTAGATCTGTGTGCTCTGCTGCTGCCAGTCTTTTGATAACTTCCTCTGTATCCAGGAGATTAGAGAAGTTTCTGGATAGTAGGTGTGAGGCTATGCAGATGGCAGCATAATTATGGATGCAGCCCTGGCCTATCCCTCAGAGGCAGGGTCAGAAGGCGGGCTAGGAGACTGTATTTATTCTTACAGCCCACAGAGCTCTGGGTCTGGTCCCAGAATGGAGAAGTCCAGCCTGGGGAGGGCACACTGCCCTCTCCAGCACAAACTGCTGAAAGAGGCCTAAAATGGTCGACCTGAGGGGAAAGAATGTAGAGACGCTGGGTGCTTTTGAGGAAGCTGACTGATGGGAGCTGTGCACCATAAATTTGTCTGGTATCACTAGAGGGCATCACTTGGAAGATTGGAAGGAGGCTTCATCTGTCCTTGGGCCTTGTTAGTACAGACATTGCTGAATCTTTGGAGCTGTGGCTCTTATTAAAGGGGTCACCGACTGGTGTCCTGAAGAGCTCTTTCCATATACTGTCCATGAAAGAGAAAGGGCTTTGCTCTACTGTCTCTACTACTAACACGTAAGCAGGAAGGAAGAATAAGTCATCAGTGTACATAGTTCTCATTCTGGAGTATCCCACCACTACCCTCATCCCCATCCAAGTTCTGCAAAAATAAAAACAACAAAAGCAATATCCCCTTTTTGACAAAGAGTTAATGAGCCAGTTGTGTGCTTGGCTGCGGGGCTCAAGTTGGGAAGACATGGACAAGTAATTCCAGTGGCTCATTCCATCATGGGACCATACATCTGTTCTTCCCTATAGTATGGGGCGGGGTTACAGGACACCATGCAGACAATCCGTATGACTGTAATCCATAGTTTGTTCAAGTGATTGTAAAGTCTCGTTTTATTTTTTTAAAATAACAAACATATTATACTTACCACCTCTATGCAGTTGGTTTTACACAGAGCAGCCCCGATCCTCCTCTTCTTGGGTCTCTCTTTGCTGCTACTGGCCCCTCCCTCCTATTGAGTGCCCCCTCAGCTAGCAGCTTTCTATGAGGGTACCCAAACCAAGTCAGAGCTCCATGTATCCATTCAGACACGGAGCCCCGACCTGGCCCCCGTCCCCTCTCCCCCGATTGGCTGACTGACTTTGATTGACAACCACGGGAGCCAATGGTGCCGCTGCTGTGTCTCAGCCAATCAGGAGGAGTGTCCCAGATGTCTTAGATATTCGTGGACATCGCTGGAGAGACATGGAGCTCAGGTAAGTAATTAGGGGGTGCTGGGGAGGCTGCTACACACAGAAGGTTTTTTTATCTTAATGCATAGGATAAGGACAACTCTCACTTGGCCTCACCGGATTATTTGTGGAAGCAGTCAAACTGCTTTAACCATACTGCTCATAGGTGTGCACAGCCTGTTGCATTAGGGTGTGCACCCCAAAGCTCAAACACATCCTTTTCTCTGCAGCCTCAGCTGCACAGGACATTGAATGAATAGGAAGTGTTCTGTGCTGAGGTGCTTCCTGTTCATTCACAAACTGAAGCATAATAAACCCAGTTTACTATGCTTCAGTTATGAATGAACACAGTCAGTGAGTGTGTCCACTGTGTTCATTTAGAAAAGGAAAAATAGGGTAAATTACATATTTACTAGGCTTTTCCCACGCTCTCCATCCTGAAACACCCCCCGCAGCAGCCAGGGGGAGAAGAGAGGAAGGAAGCCAACAGCTCTGCAGGGCATGGGTCCAACACAGTGGGGAGCCTGGGCAGTGAGGGGAATCAGCACCGCACCTAGTGATTAGGGTGTGGCCCTGCGCACGCCTATGGTAGCCAAGAAGAGAGAAGTAGAGGGTGGAGGGACGAGGAAACTCAAGGCTAGAAGTTTGTGATTTACTGCAGGTAGCTCAGCTGTAAAGATTAATATTTAAGCTGGAAATATCACTTTTTGGTTACGTAGAAAAAGGAATTAGGCTGGGGGTGTACAAAAGGCACGGATTGCCAGACCTGAGTGTTTGGGTGTGCAGGGAGTCCTGCAAAAGAGTCTCTATAAACAGTGATGACTTCTTCTGACAAACAATTGCACTTTTACTAAATGCACAAGCAACAGTGCAATGATATCAAAGTGATGATGTAAGATGCAGGAAATTTTCATTCCTTCCATATTGTTTACATTTTTTGTATTTTGCCAGTGCCCTGCCACTGTGTAAAAATAAGAAAATTGCATACAGGGATCATAGCATCTCAAGCATGTAGACTGAGGGGCTCCAGAATGGCTGTTATGAGGGGGTAAACTATTTTATTTTTTTCGTTTTTGTCTGGGTTTTATAATACCCAGATTGGGCTGTGGAGTCCAGAGGCTTTAAAGTGTCTTAGGAGGGACAAAGATGTGTGTGCAGGTTTGCACAGCTCCTATAATCAAGGGCATGGCAGTAGGTATGGGTTTTGTAATTCTCAGATTTGGGTCTAGAATCCAGAGGCTTCAAAGAGTCTTGGGAGAAACAATGATGCGTGTTCATGTGTGCACAGCTCCTATAATCAAGGGCATGACAGTAATTCTGGGTTTTGTAATTCTCAGATTTGGTTCTGGAGTTCAGAGGCTTCATAGAGTCTTGCAAGAGACAAATATGTGTGTGCAAATGTGTACAGCTTCTATAATTAAGGGCCTGACAGTAATTCTATTTTTTTTTAATTCCCAGAATGGGTTCTGGAGTCCAGAGGCTCCAAAGAGTCTTGGGAGGGACAAAGATGTGTGTGCAGGTGTGCACGGCTCCTCCAATCAAGGGCCTGGTAGTAGTTCTGGGCTTAGTAATTCCCAGATTGAGTTGTGGAGTCCAGAGGCTTCAAAGAGTCTTGGAAAGGACAAAGATATGGCTGCAGGCATGCACAGATCTTATAATCAAGGGACTGGACGTTAAACTGAGTTATGTAATTCCCAGATTGAGCTCTGGAGTGCAGAGGCTTCAAATAGTCTTGGAAGGGACAAAGATATGGCTGCAGGTGTGCACAGCTCCTATAATCAATGGCGTAAAAGTGGGTTTTGTCATTTCCAAAATGGGTTCCGGAGTCCAGAGGCTTCAAAGAGTCTTGGTAAGGAAAAAGATGTGTGTGCAGAGCTCCTACAATCAAGGGCCAGGCAGGTTCTGGAGTCCAGAGGCTTCAAAGAGTCTTATGAGAAACAAAGATGGGTGTGCATGTGCGCACAGCTCTTATAATCAAGGGCCAGACAGTACTTCTGGGTTTTGTAATTTTCAGATTGGGTTCTGGAGTCCATTGACTTCAAAGAGTCTTGGAAGGGACAGAGATGTATGTGCAGGTGTGCACAGCTCCTATAATCAAGGGTCTGGCAGTAGTTCTGGGTTTTGTAATTTCCATATTGTGTCCTGGAGTCAAGAGACTTCAAAGAGTCTTAGAAGGGACAGAGATACTATGTGTGCAAGTGTGCACAGCTCCTATAATCAAGGGCCTGGCAGTAGTTCTGTCAAGCTGTGTCCCCCATATAACTTCACACAAATTGCAATAGGGACTTCTTATGGCTTTCTTTCAACAATGGCTTTCTTCTTGCCACTCTTCAATAAAGGGCAGATTTGTGGAGTACGCGGCTAATAGTTGTCCTGTGGAGAGATTCTCCCACCTGAGCTGTGGATCTCTGCATCTCCTCCAGAGTTACCATGGACCTCTTGGCTGCTTCTCTGATGAATGCTCTCCTTACCCGGCCTGTCAGTTTAGGTGGACGGCCATGTCTTGGTAGGTTTGCAGTTTTGCCATACTCTCTCCATTTTTGGATGATGGATTGAACAGAGCTCCGTGAGATGTTCAAAGCTTGGGATATTTTTTTATAACCTAACCCTGCTTGAAATGTCTCCATAAAATTATCCTTCACCTGTCTGGTGTGTTCCTTGGCCTTCATGATGCTGTTTGTTCACTAAGGTTCCTTAACAATCCTCTGAGGGTTTTACAGAACAGCTGTATTTATATTGATTTATATTGAGATTAAATTAAACACAGGTGGTCTCTTTTTACTAATTAGGTGACTTCTGAAGGCAATTGGTCCCACTAGATTTTAGTTAGGGGTATCAGAGTAAAGGGGGCTGAATACAAATGCACCCCACACTTTTCAGATATTTATTTGTAAAACAATTTTGAAAACCATTTATCATTTTCCTTCCACTTCACAATTATGTGCCACTTTGTGTCGGTCTATCACATAAAATCCCAATAAAATACATTTATGGTTTTGGTTGTAACTGACAAAATGTGGAAAAATTTCAAGGGGTGTGAATACTTTTTCAAAGCACTGTATGTTCTGTTTTTTATTTTTTATTAGCATTTTTTTAGTTTGGTTTGTTTTTCATTCTTTTTTCTTTTTTATATTTAATATTTTATTCAATGTTTTTATCATTTTGTATTGTTTTTCTATTCCATTTATATTTGTCTCTTTTTATTATTTTTTATTTTATCTCTATATCCGCTTCCACTGATTTTATTTACAGGTGCAGTGACTTCATTGTTATATATTAAATAATAGACTGGGTAGTGGAGCTGTGATTGATTTTATTTCTCTTTGTATGCTGCCCACAAATAGTTGATGAATGGATTTGGCTATCACTCAGGAGATGAGGGCAGATTTGAATGTTGGGGGGCGCTGGTGATCAGATAATAAATTATATATTGTTACTTCAGTGACGTGGACATTTATTTTAGTCACCTTCGCCTATATCTCTATTTTATTTTTTATTATTTTTCTCTGTTTATATTTACCTTATCTTTTTGTTATGTTTTACTATTTTTGTAACTTATTTTATAATTTATATTTTTTCTTTTTTCTTACTTTTTGTTTGGTTTGATTTTTTTACGATTATTTTT
>BLSH010122640.1:0-36730 GCA_018402905.1 Glandirana rugosa | reverse complement strand
GGGGTTAACCTGCAGGGGGCGCTCTAAGGGTTAAGTATGTTCCCTGGGCGTGTTCTAACTGTGGGGGGACTACCCTAGCTGGGGAAGGGAAGTGGTCACAGCCTTCGTATACAGGAAGGCTGTGATCACAGCCCTTCCCCCTTCACAGAACGGAGGTCCGTGTTTACATACACGGACCTCCGTTCCTTCGCTCCGGGGGTGCCATCGCGGGTAGCCGGCGGCAATCGAAGCTGCCGCACCCGCTCCCTGGCCCTCCCCGAACACAGTGAGCGCGCGATCCATATGACGGCGATCCGAGTTACAGAGCCACTTTGCCGCCGTCAATCGGCGATCGGCGGTCGGCAAGTGGTTAAATGAAACCGGGACGAACAGAACTACTGTTCTGCAAACATCTGGAAACTGTGTGTAACACTTTAAATAAAACCCACAGTTTTACACAGTGTTTTGCAGACCTTTTACAGACCTCTAGGACTTTCCTGGACTTTTTACAGCAATTTTCAGAACTTTTAGTAAAATTACCAGAACCCCGGACCCGAACCCGGACTTTTTTTGAAAATTCCGGGTTCGGGTCTGGGTCCCGGACACCCCAAGGTTCGGTACGGACCCGAACTTTACAGTCCGGGTTCGCTCAACACTACTCATTAATGCAGAAAGCAAAGTTGATGCTATCTGCACCATTGTACAGTGAATGTAGGACATTCTGCACCATTACACCGTGGATTCAGGGCCCTCTGTGACATTGTACAAATGTACAGTAAATGCAGTGCCACCTGCACCATTGCACAGTGAAAGCAGGGCAGCTATGTGGCTGAGCACATGTATTTGTGAGAGGGAATGTAACTTTTGTAATTCTGTCTGTAGATGTGTAATGTAAGACAAGAGATGTGGGTGAGATCTTGGGATGGGGAAGTGTTAATAATTGTCTGTGTTATTAAAGCTATTCTTATAATATTTTTATCAGCGAGCTCATGATAATGGATTATAGAGAGAAGAACGTTAGGAAGAGAAGCTACAGTGACAATTTTTTCAAGTATGGTTTTACTTCAATAGTTTCAGCAGGAATGGAGAAACCGCAATGCATTATTTGTAGAAAAGTTCTATCAGCCGAATCTATGAAGCCTAACAAACTGAAACGTCATTTTGAGACCAACCATTCCAGCTTTGCTGGCAAGGATATCCAGTATTTTAAAAACAAAGCTGATGTTGTCAAGAAAAGCAGACTTGATACTGGCGGCAAGTACCACAAGCAAAACATGGCAGCCGTTGAAGCTTCATATTTGGTGGCTCTAAGAATCGCCAGAGCTAAGAAACCTCACACCATTGCCGAGGATTTGCTGTTGCCAGCAGTGAAAGACAGTGTTCGAGTTATGATTGGAGCCGAATTTGTTACGAAGTTGAGTGCAATTTCCTTATTTAATGCCAATGTCAGCAGAAGAATAGATGACATGTCTGCTTATATTATATATCAGGTAATCCAGGAAATAAGATCTGCTCCACTTGCAATATTTAGCATCCAGCTTGATGAATCTACAGATGTTGCAAACTGTTCTCATTTACTGGTTTACATGAGGTATATTCATGATGGCGACTTTAAAGATGAGTTTCTTTTTTGCAAACCTCTTGAAACAACAACTACTGCACATGATGTATTTGACAAAATTGGTTAATTTCTGGAAAACCATGAGATCTCATGGGAAAAGGTTTGTGGTGTTTGCACAGATGATGCTCCAGCTATGTTAGGTTGTCGGTCTGGATTTCAACGTTTGGTATTGAACGAGTCACCAAAAGCCATCGGAACCCACTGTATGATCCACCGACAAATGTTAGCAATAAAGACGCTGCCACAAGAGTTACATGAAGTAATGAAAAGCATCATAAGGGCCGTCAATTTTGTAAAAGCGAGTGCTTTAACCTCTTCCTTACCGGGCCATTTCTGGCACTCCTCTCCTACATGTAAAAATCATCATTTTTTGCTAGAAAATTACTCAGAACCCCCAAACATTATATATGTTTTTTTTAGCAGAGACTGAAGGGAATAAAATGGCGATCATTGCAACTTTTTATATTACACAATATTTGCGCAGGAATTTTTCAAACGTGTTTTTTTTGGAAAAGGAACAGTTTAGTGAATTAAAAAAATACAAAACAGTAAAGTTAGCCCAATCTTTTTGTAGGTGGTAAAATAGGATGTTATGCCGAGTAAATTGATACCCAACATGTCACGCTTTAAAATTGCGAACACTCGTAGAATTGCGCCAAAATTTGGTACTTAAAAATCTCCATAGGCAACGTTTTAAACATTTTTATAGGTTACATGTTTAGAGTTACAGAGGAGGTCTAGCACTATAATTGTTGCTATCGCTCTAACGCACGAGGTGATACCTCACATGTGTGGTTTGAACACCGGTTACGTATGTGGGCGGGGCTTACATTTGCATTCGCTTCTGAGTGCATGCACGCAAGGACGGGGTGACTTTAATTTTTTTATTATTATTATTTATTTTACTTTTTTTTTTTTTTTTTACACTGTCTCTTTTATTTTACATTTTTTGATCATTTTTATTCCTATTACAAGGAATGTAAACATCCCTTGTAATAGGAATGGTACGTGACAGGTCCTCTTTTTGGAAAGATATGGGGTCAATATGACCTCACATCTCGCTTGCAGGCTGGAATGACCGAGATCAGAAAAAAAATTCAGATCCCAGCCTTTCCAGCCGTGATCACGGCTTTGTTTACTAAAGCCGGCCCGGACGTGACATCATAACATCGCGCCCGGGCCTCCGAGGGTCATAGAGATGACTGGTGACCAGATGGTCATCAGTCATCTCCCTGACAATCATCCGGCTGCAACGGATCTCTTCTCCCTGCTGATGGTGACATACCGCGACAAAGTGTACAATATTTTCTCCCTGGAGTCTGGCCTTAAACACCTAAAAAATTGGGGTATCCTCCCAGCTGTTCAACCACAGGAACGCCAGGTGGACCCCATGAAACTAAGACAAGACTGGTCCAGATGATATACCCAAGCTATTCTTGGTCACCCTTACTCTATCGACAGGATGTGCCTCTAGAGTCAAGTCCTTTACGTGTCCGTGGGAGTAACACTATTCGTGTTGAATAGGTAGTTACGGTGTATCCCCAATGATTAATCTGCTACTAGGGCCCGGAAGTACCACTGGGTTCTTTTTTACACCTGTTTATGTTTTTTTGTTGTATTTGTTTGGTTTATTTTTTGCAGTTGTCCATACCATCACCCATTGTGGAAATCACTACGTTCTTCCTACAGTTAATCACCCTAAGGAGTCCAGACTGACGCACCATCTCTCCAGACTTTCTCACCCTTTGCAGGAGCAAAAGTCCCTCGGAGTCATAAGTTCTCAGCCTTATAGTAATTCCGCATTGTATATTTCCCATTGGAGCCTTAGTCTGAGGACGCCCATTGACTTGGCATCGGCTAAACTATACAGCATCAAATGACATTCACATGACCATCAAATTTGTTTCTCTGAATGTCAAAGGCCTGAACAGTCCCTTTAAAAGGAAACTGCTCTGGTCGGAAGCAGAAAGACTTAAGGGAGATGTATTAAGCATACAAGAGACTCACTTTTCAGCACTTAAGGCACTAAAGTGCTCCCATAAAAAAATTCCCTCATATATTTTATGCTAACGTGAACTCTAAGTGGAATGGAGTGCTTCTTGCCATTAGCAGTGCTGGGGCCTTTTCTTGTCAGGAGATTATAACCGACCCGAATGGTCGTTATATTATTTTGGCGTGTGCACTTAATAATGTAGTATACATGATTGCCTCAATTTATGCTCCAAATAAAGGCCAGATATCGTTTGTGAATAAGATTCTCAAAAAACTCAATCAAATTCGCAAAGGATATCTGTTGCTGTTGGGTGACTTCAACCTGGTTCCTGATGCCTCACTAGACTGCTCCCCTCTACCATCCAGCCAAAGACCAACCCTCAAGAATCTTTTACTAACGGAATCGTTATATGATGCATGGGGATGCCTCCACGCTGGAGAAAGGGATTATACCTTTTTCTCTGCGCCCCACAAATCGTATTCCAGAATTGATTTAGCCCTTACAGACTTAAGTACCCTTCACTTAGTCCAATCCACCTCTATAGAGACAATTACTTGGTCAGACCACGCCCCCATAACAATCTCGATATCCGAACGATTTAACGATAGGCCCTCCACATTATGGTGCAATAATACGCGCATCTACCAGCAGGCATCGCTAAGGGATGGAGTTGCTAAACACCTAGAAGAATTTTTCAGGCTCAATAAGTCGACAGAAGGTGACATAGCTAATACTTGGTGTGCACATAAAGCGTTTATCAGGGGTATACTTCTACAAGCTGCTTCACGAGAAAAAAGGAAGAAGGCACAAACACTAAACTCTTTACTAGAACAGATTAAAAAATTAGAGCTACAGAATAAACAAGTAATATCTCAAACTAACATAGATAAACTTAACCTTCTTAGACTAGATCTTCGGAAACTCCTTATGCAGGATCATGAGAGATGCCTCAAATATTTGAAGGCGTCTTTCTATTTATACGGGAACAAGGCAGGGAAAAGACTTGCAAGGCAAATACAAAATTAGACAGGCCAAAGGCAAAATAGCTTCTATGAAAAACCCCTCCATGGGTCAGATGGCACAACACCCCAAGGACATAGCAGAAATATTTAAAAATTATTATAGCACCCTCTGTAATCTAAATTCCGGCCCCTCAACTCCTAAACCTACCCAGGAGAAGATTAGCTCCTTACTGGATTCAGTTAAGCTCCCTTCTGTCACTCCGGATCAGTTAGAACGCTTGAACGACAACAGAATTAAATGGGGTATTACACCATCTAGCGTTAAACAAGACTCCGGGCCCAGATGGGCTATCGGTGGAGTGCTACCGATCCTTTCAGGAAACCCTTTCACCCATTCTCCTCGAACTTTACAATGCTTTAGCTTCCTCCAAACAATTCCCTAAAGAAATGCTCAAGGCGATTATTGTGACCCTTCCTAAGCCAGGGAAGGACCCAGGTGCCCCCAAAATTATCGGCCAATTTCCCTTCTTAATGCAGATCTTAAAATCTATGCTAAACGAATTGCTAATAGACTGGCCAAGATTACCCCCTATTAATTGATCAGGTGGGTTTTGTCCTTAATAGGCAAGCACCCGATGGAATGAGGAGAATACTGAATTTGCAAAGAATTGCGGAGTGTAGGAAAATCCCGGCAGCCTTCATAGCCCTATACGCCGAAAAGGCCTTTGATAGGGTACATTGGGGATATATGGAAGCGACCCTTTTAAAATTTGGTCTTACGGGTTTTATTAACTCAGCCATCTAAGCTCTATATACCAAGCCCTCAGCTCAGGTTTTTACCTCCTCTGTCCTATCGACAGAATTTCCCATCACAAATGGTACATGTCAGGGATGTCCACTCTCCCCCATAATTTTCACTCTGATGATGGAACCTCTAGCAACAGCAATAAGGGAGTCCCCCATCATTTCGGGCTTAGAGATTGAGGGCAAACCCTATAAGTTAGGGCTCTTTGCAGAGGACGTGATACTCACCCTCACTAAGCTAGAACAGTCTATACCTGCAGTCAACAACCTAATAGAGAAATACGGGGGTATCTCTTACTATAAGGTTAACATATCCAAGTGTCAAGTACTTCCCATAGGCTTAGATAAGAAAACCAAGAGGAGGATGAAAGAATTATTTCCCTGCAACTGGGAGGCTACAGAAATTCAATACCTGGGGATTCAGGTCACCCATAAATCGACAGCACTTTACAAAGCTAACTATAAAAAGCTACTAGGGCACATCCAATCCGACTTATCTAGACTGGGCAAGCAACAACTTTCCTGGCTAGGCAGCATAGCAACGTTTAAGATGGTGACTCTACCCAAGATCTTATATCTATTTAGAACAGTACCCATTCCGATCCCTAGCGTATTTTTCAACTCTATTAATACATACTTGAAGCACTTTATATGGAAAGGCAAGAAGGCCCGAATAGCATTCTCCACCTTGACTAAGCATAGACTTAAAGGGGGCATGGGAGTCCCACTGTTGATTAATTATTATAGAGCGTCCTTATTGAAACAGATTAGGACATGGACTGACCCCTCCTCAACTAAACCCTGGGTGCTGTTAAAAAGATATATTATAAACAATAGAGGCCTCAAGAATCTACTAATTGCAGCGGCAACTAGGTTACCATTCCTCCTACAAGAACATCCATCAGTCCACGCATCCTTATTAGCATGGAAGTAATTGATATCATTAAATAGAGAGTCTATGCAAATAAGAATCACTAGCGCACCTCTCCAAGTGTTTGAATTTTTGATCCCCAATTGCTCAGTGAAAGCTTGGACTAGTCTCGGATACACATCTTGGGACTCTGTCCCTGAGGAACTGAAAAGCAAAGACCTATACAGAAGTAGTCAAATAGGACACCTTCTTAAATCACTCCAATCACAACTTATAAATCTAGATAAAGACCTCTGGGACTTCTTCCACAACCGCTCCTCCTCTAAGGGAGGAATATCCCTCATATACTTTATGCTGCAAGAAGATCCCACCATTAAGCGGTCAAAAGCTATCCAAAACTGGGAAAGAGACCTGGGGAAAGCGTACACGGAGCAACAGTGGCTGAATGCATTCAAACACAGTGTGAAGGTCTCACACTGCGTTCTCCATTGGGAAAATATTTTTAAGGTGAACTATAGGTGGTATTTAACACCAGTACGTTTGTCACACATGTACGAGAATTCCTCTGGGGATTGCTGGCGCAATTACGGGCAAAGGAGACATTTGCTCCACATTCTTTGGCATTGCAAATCCCTAGGGAGTTTTTGGCAAGAAAAGTCACAGGTTGTCTAGTCCGGCCATCCCTTGAGCTGACTATTCTAAACTTGACAATTGATAGCTTCCCCCTGGGATCAGGCAACTGATCATTCATATTCTTTTAGCAGCTAGGCTGACAATTATGTGTAAGTGGAAGAAAGACTTGGCTCCCAATGTAAATGAGGTTATTAGAAGAATTAAATTGCAATGCTCTTATGAGCATGCTTTTGCAAGAGCTGAAGGTAATAATAATAACTTTCTTCACATATGGGATAGATGGATCAAACTTTACGAGAACCAAAAAGATTTCTATTGACTAGGGCGGATGTTAATTAACTTTGAATTAAAAAGTTTTACGGAAAGCCGGTATGGACATTCCAGCATATTAGTTTCTAAGTGGTTTTGTTTCCTTAATTAGGACTGAAACTTCCATTCCACTTTATCAATAGTCTACATGTTCCCCAGCTAGATGTTAGCATATAGAGTTACACAAAAGCCTGTCCACAGTGAGTACCCAATGGGGTGGCAGATCCTTCCTAGTGAGAGCGGGAAGTTATATTTCACGCGTCTGGGGTCCAATCTGCTATTGGTGTTTATCGTAGCGTGTTGATTGATGTATTTCCCTCGCTAAGCTCCTAGCTTGTATCATTATTTCTTAAAAGGAATCCATCGGTCTATATTATGTTTCTTTACTGTCTTGGAATGGCTCTACTCTATTCTTTGTATTGCATTTTGTTTCAATAAAACCTATTATTAAAAAAAAAAAAAAAGAAAATAGAATTGATATGTTGCCCAACTTATCTGCTTTCTTTGAGGAAAATGACATTGAACTTGACAAAAGATTAAAACAATAAGTTCTGTCAAAGAACACTTGAAAATGCTTGCGGATGAAATTTCATTGTACTTTCCAAATTTACCTGACAACCCTTTTGCACTTGCTAGAAGTCCATTCACAGTCAAATTTGAAGATGTTCCTGAGAATGCACAAGAGGAGTTCATTGATCTCATTATTACCAGTGATGTAGCAAAAAATTATTTCTCTTCAATGTCAGCTAATAAATTCTGGATCAAGTGTTTGCAGTCATATCCTATTCTGTCTGAAATTGTGTTGCATCTTCTTCTTCCATTTCCAACAACATATCTTTGTGAAATAGGCTTTTCAAGCTTGTTGATTATCAAGTCTAAATACAGAAGTAGACTTGTTGCAGAAGATGATCTTCGTTGTGCTCTTGCAAAGACTGCCCCGAGAATTTCTGATCTGGTGAGAAAGAAGCAACCTCAGCGATCACACTGATGCTTTTGTTTTTTGATGCATGGTTTTGCATCAATTTTGTAGCAATGTAGTTTACTGTTATATATTAAGACTGTCTAATATAGTGGTTCTCAACTCCTGTCCTTAGGACCCACTAACAGGCCAGATTTTAAGTACTACCTTGGGGAGATGCAGACTAGAATACTTCAATCACTGAGCAGCAAATGATCTCACCTGTGATGTATTTCAGTTATCTTGCAAACCTGGCCTGTTAGGGTCCCGAGGACAGGAGTTGAGAACCACTGGTCTAATACTGTTACCATTGCTACGCTTTTTTTTAAGATGATTATACAATACGGTGAATACAGTTCAATACACAATGAATACAAAATAAGTAAACGCAAGTCGTAAACATTTTATTCATTTGTAACTTATATGTTAAGTATGAATAAATATTTAACAATATAAACAGTATTACAGATTGTTTTTGTGATTAATAACTACCCTTTAATTATGTTAAATTTGTAAGAATGAAAATACATACTGCATAGCCATATCAGATATTTATAGTTCAATCCATAACAGTTGCAAAATTACAGCAATGAGGAAGCAACGATAATAATTTTACTGTTCGGGGTCCCCACAACTTGGGAAATTTTATCACGGGGTCACGGCACTAGAAGGTTGAGAACCACTGCTCTATATGGTGTACAGAAATATCTTCAGACTACGCCCACTCTTGAAGGTAAAGGTCTATAGAATTTAGGATTACCTGTAAATACGCTGGCCGGCTTAAAGATAAGACAAAATTGTTATAATATACGAGTCCTATAAGTGACAACATTATAACTCAGACGGTTGGAAATTCTTCTCGATCGTTAAAGTGTCAGCTCCAATTACTGCCTATAAACACAAGATGGCCCTGTTAACACATACACTAGGTGAGAAGAAGCCTTACCCCTTCTACCAAAAAAGAACCCATTTGCTCAGAGGAAATTTTCAAACTTATCAGGTAAACCTGAATATACAGCCTTCTAAGACGAAATTGTTTACGATACTATACGAAACTAGTCGGCTAGCTTTTAAGCTTTAAAGGATACCTGGAAAACAATGATTGAAAGCACCATAAACTGAACTATTTAACTGGATTTGATAGTCTGATAATCAGACATTAAATACCAGATACAGAAAAGTAGTGTCAAAACAAGATAGACCTCTGCTAAACAAGGAGATCCACTTCATCTCACATGACTTTGATGCGTTTCCAAACACAAATTGTTACTCTACATATGGCTCAAGTCATTCGCCACAAACACCTGGCCTAAATAGTCAAAAAAAATGTTTTTTTCTTTGGATGTGTGTCAGACTTAACCTCCCACTTCCAATGACATATGGTTTACCTTTTTATTAAGCAACTTCTCTCTCAAGCAGGAGTCATTCACAACACGCATTTAGCCCTACGAGCTGGATCGGTTCCTCCAAGTGAAACCAACTAACTCAATGTTCCTCACCAACGTGGACCAACCGAGTTCCTAGTAAACTCAGGAAAAACCTCCAGATTGATACGTTACTGTTCCACCAATACACTTACACCCTGTTCCAAATTATTATGCAAATTCTATTTCAGTGTCACAAAGATTAAATATTTTGTTTTTCAGTTTAACTCATGGATGGCATTGTGTCTCAGGGCTCTTTTGATCACTGAAAACAATCTCGGACACCTGTGATAATTAGATTGCCAGGTGAGCCCAATTAAAGGAAAAACTACTAAAGGAGGGTGTTCCACATTATTAAGCAGAGCACCATTTTCAAGGAATATGGGGAAGAAAAAGGATCTCTCTGCTCCCGAAAAGAGTGAAATAGTTCAATGCCTTGGACGATGTATGAAAACATTAGATATTTCACGAAAACGTAAGCATGATCATCGTACTATTAAGAGATTTGTGGCTGATTCAGAGCACAGACGGGTTTGTGCAGATAATGGCACATTGAGGAAGATTTCTGGCAGATCCATGCATCAATAAAGAGAGCAGCTGCTAAAACACCATTACATGGCAGCAAACAGATATTTGAAGCTGCTGGTGCCTCTGGAGTCCCAGGGACATCAAGGTGTAGAGTCCTCCAGAGTCTTGCAACTGTGCATAAACCTTCCATTCAGCCACCACTAACCAATGCTCACAAGCAGAAATGGCTGCATTGGGCAGAAAAATACATGAAGATTAATTTTCAAACAGTCCTGTTCACTGATGAGTGGAACCCTGGATGGTCCAGATGGAGGGAGTAGTGGATGGTTGGTGGACAGACACCCTGTTCCAAGAAGGCTGCAACGTCAGCAAGGCAGTGGTGGAGTCATGTTTTGGGCTGGAATCATGGGAAGAGAGCTGTTCAGCCCCTTTAGGGTCCCCGAAGGAGTAAAGATGACCTCTGCAAAGTATGTGGAGTTCCTGACTGACCACTTCCTTCCCTGGTACAGAAGGAAGAACTATGCTTTGCATAATAAAATTATCTTCATGCAAGACAATGCACCATCTCATGCTGCAAAGAATACCTCTGCATCAATGGCTGCTATGGGGATAAAAGCTCACAACTCACAAGTTCAATGGATTCAAGACTTATGAAGCTGCTATCAAATAAGGGGTCCTATGTTAAAATGTAACGTGAGAAAGAAGCACAGCGCTTCTAAGTGTAGCCGTTTAACACATTTTATTAAAATCACATTAAAATCTACTCACAAACTGGTAGAAACAGTAGGCATTGCAGTGTGAGTCACTGCGGACTGGGTATGGAGGAAAACATCCTGGCTTGTAGCTGCATCCCTGGGCTGGTAATCGTTGGTGGTTTCCGGCGTTTCCCAGTTCCTGGAGATGCAAAGACCGGCACTGGTGACGTGTCCTCAGGCAGCGGGCGACCGTTCGTTAGTTGCGGCGTGAAGCCGTTCGTTCGTGGAGGTGGGCGGTGGTTAGGTAAATGAGAAAAATATTATTGGCATAATAATTTGGAACAGGGTGTATAACACGAAAGACTAGGATCCTTCACTACAACTATTACACATGTTGCAATACAAATGTATTTGGACTGGAGGTTGAATTTACACAAACTAAAACCAGTTGCAAAATTCAGATGTAATGACCAAAGTTAAGGGTCATATATTAGTTACAGTGTATATGTTACAGTTAACTTGAAATGTTATTATCCCTTGTTGACCTTTTAGATAAAAATATGTTTTAAAGTATATTTTGCAATCTATAGACCAAAAGAGGGACTTTATCCGAAATAGACCTGGTGTAAAGTTATATTTTTGTGTTCTATATAATTACACTAACAGGACTGGAATGTTATATTACTCTATATCCCACTAGAGGGAAAATGGAGTGTCCCCTGATCAAATTCTGAGAAGGTGGCTGTAAGGAACCATCCGGGGCCATTGGCAGACCTATGCGCGGACGCACGTAGCATGTGAGTGCACCTGTGCGTGTCTGCGTGTGTCTATGTGCATGTGTGCGCGAGTGTGCGCATGTGTGTGTGTGCGTATGTGCTGGCAATGGCGCCAAAGACGGCCATTTGAGCAGCTGACACCCTGCACTCGGTGCAGTCTGTTCTACAGTGTTCCTGCACCTGTGACCCCCCGGCGTTTGTTCTGAGAGACTTCCTGTTCCTGTGACCCCGGCTATCCTTTGGACTTTGTTGCTATCTGCCTGCCCTGACCTCGGATTGTTTACGACTACTCTTCTGCCTGTGCCCTTTGTACTTCAGCCGCCTGCACGTTACCGACCCAGCCTGTACCCGACTACCCGTTTGCCTGATCCCTCTGTACTTCTCTGCCTGCCAGTTGCTGACCCGGACCGCACTACTATCCTTCAGCCTGCACGAGCTTCAGTGGACCTATACCAGCCATCAAAGACTTGTCCAGCCCTCATGCCCCCCTGTGCTCCTGAGCTCCCTGTCTGCACTACCAGGGGTTCTCGAACCAGGGCTGAAAGAGAGGTTGCCCCTGCATAAGCCAGACTCAACTACCAGGTACGTGACAGTAACAGACAGCCATGTCTCAGTCTGCGCAGGGGCCCTCTCCAATGGAGGATCTATGTGCTCGTCTGAGTGGACTAACCCAAGTGGTGAAGGATTTGCAAGAGGGGTACATCTGAATGGAGAGCAGAATTCAAGAACTGTCCATGTCACCTGCACCAAGCTCCGACCAGTCTGCGGGGTATGCTGTCATCATTCTCCCCACTGAACCTGAAGTGCCACTACCCGAGCGGTTCTCTGGGGAGCGTAGGAAGTTTCGGGCCTTCCGCTGTGCTTGTGAACTATATTTTGCACTGCAGCCTCGCACCTTCTCCTCTGAAACCATGAAAGTAGGGCCGGTGATATCCCTTTTGCTGGATGAACCCCAGGCTTGGGCACACCGATTACTGGAACAGAAAGCCCCTGAGATGGCTGATCAGAACCTGTTCTTCCGGGCCATGACCCTACTCTACCAGGATCCCCACCGGGCCTCAACGGCTGAAGCAGCTCTCCATGCGGTCCAGCAAGTTTCCCGCACAGTGGAAGATTACGTTGCGGAGTTCCGGCACTGAAGAGCCGACACAGCGTGGAATGACGCAGCCCTCCGCTACCAATTTTGGCTGGGCTTGTCTGAGCCACTGAAGGATGAGCTGGCCAGGGTGGGAACACCCCAATCCCTTGAGGCTCTAATTAGCATGGCCACCCAGGTAGACAGCCGCCTGCGGGAACGCAGAGCCAAAAAGTCTGCGGAAGCCCAGCTGGAGCCCACACATGTTGGGTATCTACGCCCATCACTCACACCCGAAGAGAGACACAAATGCATGGTGAACAACCTATGCCTGTATTGTGGAGGTTCAGGACATCGCGTCAGTTCTTGCCCAGTCAAATGTTCCCTTTCCCCAGAGGGAGCAGTCCTGTCCCTGCCTGACAAGGCAATGCATCTGGTCCTCCCTGTGTGCATACAACTCCCAGAAGGGAGCATCCAAGTCCCAGACATTCTCGACTCAGGTGCCTGCAGCTGTTTCATGGACTTGTCCTTTGCAGTGCAACACCAAATCCCCCTCCGGCCCAAGACCCACCAGATAGTCATCCGCCTGGCTGACGGATCCATTATCAAGTCGGGAACAGTCAACTCCATCTTTGTGGTCATGGATCGCCTCACCAAAATGGTGCATTTTATACCCATGTAAGGCACTCCATCTGCGACGGAAACGGCCACGGCCTATGTAAAAGAAATAGTCAGTCTCCACAGAATCCCCGCTAACATAGTTTCCGATCGGCGAGTACAGTTTACGTCCCGAGTCTGGAAGGCTGTATGCTCGGCCTTAGGGATTGAACTGTCATTTTCGTCTGCCTACCCCCGTAGACAAACGGCCAGATGGAAAGAACCAACTAAACCCTCGAACAGTACCTTATTCTTCCTTCTCCCAGGACGATTGAGTCGCTCTACTTCCAGTAGCCGAATTCGCCTACAACAATACAGTATATTCAGCTACTAAACAATCCCCATTCTGGGTGAATTTCGGCTACCATCCAACATTCCTACCTAGTGTAATTCCAGAAAGTACCATACCTGCAGCACTAAACATCACGGAATTCCTGGAGAGGAATAACCAACTCTTACAGGAAACACTGTCCTGGACTCAGGAGCTTAAACAAAAGGGCCTTTGACAAGGGGAAACCAAGTTTGGCCAGCAACCAAAAACTTGAAACTCTCCTGTCCCTCCAAGAAGTCAGGGCCAAGATTCATCGGACCCTTCCCAATAAAGAGAAGAATCAACAGGGTGGCTTATGAGCTAACCCTTCCTCCATCCATGCATGTCGACCCGGTATTCCATAACACGCTACTGAAACCGGTAATCCAGGATCCCTTCCCGGGACGGAAGACGGCTTAACCAGGGCCAGTTCTTGTGGATGGTGTGGAGGAATTTGAGCTAGAAACTATTCTGGCATGCAGGAAGAGGGGAGGCGTAACCCAATTCCTAGTCAAGTGGAAAGGGTACGGCCCCGAGGAGAACTCATGGGAACCCGAGGATAATATCCAAGCTAAAGAGCTTATCGAAGCATTTTGGAAGAGACACCCTAAGCAGAGAGGCCGTTTGGGCATCCGGAGGCTGCCCCTTGGGGGGGCAATGTAAGGAAACATCCGGGGCCATTGGCAGACCTATGCGCGCCGCACATAGCATGTGCGCGCGCCCGTGCACGTGCGTATGCGCCGGCAATGGTGCCAAAGACGATCATTTAAGCAGCTGACACCCTGCACTCGGTGCTGTCCATTCTACATTCTGTTCCTGCACCTGTGACCCCCCAGCGTTTGTTCTGAGAGTCTTCCTGTTCCTGTGACCCTGGCTATCCTTTGGACTTTGTTGCTATCTGCCTGCCCTGACCTCAGATTGTTTACAACTACTCTTCTGCCTGTGCCCTTGGTACTTCCGCCGCCTGCACGTTACTGACCCAGCCTGTACCCAACTACCCATTTGCCTGATCCCTCTGTACTTCTGTACCCGCCAGTTGCCGACCGCACCACTATCCTTCAGCCTGCACAAGCTTCAGTGGACCTATACCAGCCACCAGAGACCTGTCCAGCCCTCGCCCCCCCACCGGTGCTCCTGAGCTCCCTGTCTGCACTAACAGGGGTTCTCGAACCAGGGCCACAAAAGAGATTGCCCCCGCATAAGCCAGACTCAACCACCAGGTACATGACAGTGGCCCCCATGGACCCTCCACGAATACTGAAATGACTTCAATAACCCTATAATCAAAGAGTAGACATGCAATAACAGGTATTCTAAACGTTAGGCCCTAATTCAATATATCAACCACGTAAAACTAATACATACACAGCCTCCGGAAAGCAAGCCACAACACACAGTTTCTCCAAACACCCACATCAAAGAGAAGCAACCTTTGTGCAGCTCGACCCCCACTAACCCCCCCAAAAACCTTGTAATGTTTAAAAATCAATATATGCGCAACTAACAACCAATCGACTTAAACTTTACAACTACCTACCTTTGAACTACTACCAACGAGCTCAAAGTTGAGCTCAATATATAGTATTTGGGCGTAGTTCTCACTTTAATAAGCACTGGCAATTACTAAACTATACCCTTCCCCCACTCACGCACTACCTACCTTTCCTCTTCCTATTCTAACCCCCATAAAGAAAAGCGAGAACCGTGACTTACTCAATGCTCGGAAGCTCACCAGATATTATATTATAGAATTTAAATGGTCTAAATATCCCAGAAAAAAGAACCAAATTATTAGGAGATCTCAAAAAAGCCAATCCCAAGATATTATTTCTTCAAGAAATCCATTTTAAAGAGCAAAATATTCCCAAAATAACAAACAATCAATTCACCAAAGCTTATCATGCCACAAACCCTTATGCCAAAATGAAAGACGTATCAATTTTACTAAACAAAAATTCACCGTTTGTCCCCACACAACACCTAGCTGACCCAGAGGGACGTTATTTGTGTATTAATGGCACATGGGCAGGTGACCCAGTAACTCTGGCTAACGTATATTTTCCTAACAAGACACATATCACCTTTTGTACCAAAGTAATTAAGGAACTAAATTGGTTTGCAAAAGGATGCATTATACTGGGCGGTGATTTAAACTTGCCTATGAACCCAACACAAATCAAATCCTTACTCCAATCTTTGTCATTGACAGACACATGGAGACTGACACACCCCTCAGACAAAGACTTTACTTTTTATTCAACTCCACACAAACGCTATTCAAGAATAGACATGATTTTCATCTCACAAAAAGATCTTAAATATGTTGCAAATGCATAGATTGGAATAGTATCCTTATCTGATCATGCCCCAACCTCCTTAACACTAAAAAATAGGACACCTCAGAGACCAAGCTTTAATTGGAGGCTGAATGCAACTCTACTTACTGACGTTGAGATCCTAACAGATATCCAAAACAAACTCACAAACTACTTCAATTTAAACAAAAAAGAAGACACCCACTAAACAACTGGGAGGCACACAAGTGCGTCATCAGAGGTGAATTAATGAAATGGGGGCCAAAAGGAAAAAAGAATGAGAAATTGAAATTAATAAACTAATCCAAATAATATCAAATTTGGATTCCCAACACAAACATTCCTTATCTATAAAAGTAGAAACAGAATTAACCAAACACAGAAAAGAATTACAGTCAATCCTAGACCTCAAAATTAAGAAAGCACTTTTTTTCCGTAAACAAATTTTCTATGAACAAGGAGATAAATCCGGAAACCTCCTAGCAAAAGCACACATGCAATAAGTGACTCAGGCGAAAAACTAGTTAACGCATGGGAAAAAATAGCAAAAATTTTACACAATTACTATTAGAAACTTTACAACCTCTAGGGTAAAGGTAAGGGTAAGGTTGAAAAGGCGCTACTCCGACTGAAACAACTTTTTTATGATAAAGGCAATAAAGCCCATACCCTCTTAGCAAGGAAGCTGCGAGACCAGACCCTGACCAACACTCCTAGACAAGTAAAACACTGCAATGGCCATATGGTCTCCCACCCTCAAGAGATACCTACCTTCAGAGACTATTATGAGAAGCTTTATAACAACCCAGATATCCCACGAGCTCCGGCGCCCCCGGATCTCTCAGACCACATACATGAGTATCTGGAACAAAGTGGTATAGCTCACCTCACTCCCTCTGACCTACTCTCCCTAAATGCCCCCATTGTGGAGGAGGAAATCAAAACCATAATCAAGTCCCTTCCGACCCGGAAAGCTCCCGGCCCCGACAAGACCTTCCTACCTAAATTGTCCCTGTACATGTGTAGATCCTACAATGCCTTCCTAAGAGACACCCTGATTCCTCCTGACATGCAGAGGTCATACAGTACTTTGATTCCTAATGCCGATAAGGACCCCTCCCTTTGCACCAGTTATAGACCAATTGCACTCTAAAACACTGACCTAAAAATCTTCACAAAGATCCCGCCACGAGTTTAAATGTAATCCTCCCGTCCCTGATTCATAAAGATCAGGTGGGATTTGTTCAGCTTTGCCATGCAGGGGACAATACTAGGAGGGTTATAGATCTGGTAGACATAGTAAAACGGGAACATACACCGGCTGTATTGCTCAGTCTTGACGCAGAGAAGGCTTTCGACCGCCTGGGGTGGCCTTTTCTGTTTGCCACATTGCAGTTCATGGGCTTCAAAGGACCTTTTCTCAAAGCTGTCTGCCACCTCTATAACAATCCTACCTCCCAAGTCAAGACCCCCTATGCTCTCTCAACTTAGTTCCCAATTGGCAATGGAACCCGACAGGGCTGTCCACTCTCCCCCCTCCTCTTTGCGTTGTGTGTTGAGCTCCTGACGGCTTCCATACGGAAAAATGTAAACATCCGAGGTGTGTCGGTTCGGGGAGGGAATTTAAGATCTCTCTCTTTGCTGACAATGTCATACTAACCTTGACTCAGCCAAAAATCTCCTTACCTAATATGCAGGCTGAACTGCACCGATTCGGTAGACTCTCAGGCTATATAATTAATCCATCCAAATCTAGAGCCCTTCCCATTCACATACCCCAGGAAGAACTTACATCCCTGTCTGCCTTTTTCCCTTATACGTGGCATCTCCACTTGATAAAGTACCTAGGGGTATCCATCACCACACACTTCTCTTCACTTTACCAAGCCAATTTCCCCCCTTTGTTTCATCGGATTCGCCTACTGCTCCAGAAATGGAAAAAACACCATATCTCCCCGTTGGGACGTATTACTTCAATCAAAATGACCATCCTCTGTAAACTGGTATACTTGTTCCAGACGTTCCCAATTCCAATTCCCTATGCCCACCTGAGAAAACTACAAATAGACCTACTACAGTTTGTCTGGAACTACAAACGACACAGGGTCCCCCGCTCAGTTCTCTTAACTTCTCACACAGAAGGGGGTCTAGCATTCCTGAACATAATTCGTTACTATCAAGCAGCCCAGTTCCGAGCCATAACCTCCTGGTTCACCCAGCGGTCCTATAATAAATGGATAGAAATAGAAAAACTATGGTTAGCCCCTATCCATCCCAACAGCTTTCTCTGGAGCTCAAGTGCGGAGGCCCCCACAAACCATATTCTTAGCTCAGTCTCCCACCTGAGATCACTATGATGGAAACTGTCTCGTCAACATGGCTTAGCATCAGACAAGTCCCTACTGACATCCTTCCTGTGTAATCCAGAACTACACGCTGGTCTCACTCATCAGATGTCCTCCCCTTGGGCTACAAGGAACTTATTTCACTTTGGCTACTTAGTGGATCCCGTAACCAGAACACTTCTACCAAGCTACAAGACAAATATGGGCTTCCCCGTCACACATTCTACAGCTACCTGCAAATCCAACACTATACCCAATCCATTACACCTACCCTCCACTTTTCAGCCCCTTACCCTTTCGAAAGCATAATCCTGGAAGGGTCGGCCAGAAGAGGGATAATCTCAGACATCTATAAAATTTTGAACACTTACTCAACTCAGATACAGGGGAAACACTTGTACATGCGAAAATGGGAGAAAGCACTAGGTATCACCTGGTCCATAACTGACTGGCAGATCATTTGGTCCCAGGCATCCAAAAGCTCCCTCTGTACCCTTTATAGGGAGAACTCCTATAAAATTGTATTTTTTTGGTACATGACCCCTGACATCCTCCATTCCATACATCCCGCAACGTCAGATTGGTGCTGGAGGTGCCAACAAGACAGAGGCACCCTCTTGCACATCTACTGGAGTTGCCCTACAATCACGCCCTAGTGGAAGACGGTACATCAACTCATAAGCAAACTAGTTGGCTCTCACATTCCCATGACACCAGCATTCTTTCTGCTAGGTCTCCCCCCTGCCAGTATTGTCTAAACCACATAGGAAGCTCATACGATGCATCCTCACGGCAGCGCGGTGCCTTGTGGCTTTAAACTGGAAAAGGCGTGAACCCCCGACATAGGAAGCCCTATACACCAGAATTAAAGATGTTGAGCTGATGGAGAAAATGACTGCCAGAATGCAAGACCATTTGGAGGTTCATAAGCAGGTCTGGGAGCCATGGAATCTCCAGGAGGATTCGGATTGAACAACATCCACCTTCTCTCTTCTTTTTCTTACTCATTTCTCTTTTCTTCATTACTCCTCTTTTCTCCTTCTCCTACCTGTTCTGTTCTCCCTCTCCCTTTGTCTCCTTTCTTGTTTTTTTTTTTTTAAATAGTTATAGAAAAGATATTGCTCATTGTTTATCTGTAGTGATATGGCTACTTGAATGCACCCCTTGTCAGTGCAAGCCTGTTGATACCGACTGTGATGATTCACTGTATAACATGATATAATTGCATTCATGCGGATGTATAACATTGCACTGAGCTTAAATAAAAAACTGTTATTGGAAAAAAATGCAGATCAATTAGAAAAACCCATCTCTTCAGAGGAAATTCAAATAGCTATTAAAGAATTAAAACCGGGCAAAAGCCCCGGTCCTGATGGCCTGACATCACAATATTACAAATTATACACGCAAATCCTATCAAACCACCTTGCCCCAATATTTAATTCACTTGCTATCTCCAAACAATTCAAACACATTCCTAATGGCACACATCTCTATCATCCCCAAACCTGGAAAAGATCAACAAGACTGTGCAAACTACAGACCCATATCTTTGTTAAACATTAACCTAAAACTTTTGGCAAAAATATTAGCCAACAGAATAAGACTCATGCTGATTAAAATAATTGGACCTGGGGAGCGGACGGACGCTGCTGATCCTGGGAGGAATCTCTATTGATCCGCCGCCGAAAGAGCTTGGTGAGGAACGTTTTACCATCCACCTGTCTCCCCACCATCCCAGGACTCATTAGCCCAAAAATTGTGTGCCGCGATCGCCGCTCTGCCCAAAATCGAGGCCGCGGCTTTTGCGGCCTACCCGAACGGCACCTGGGGACACACAGCGGAGCCTCCAATCCCCCTGTACAGGCACCAGAGTCGGCCATATGCTTTAATCACCCACAGGGTCCTCTCTCAGGATAAACTGTGTGCTGCGATCGCCGCTCGGCCCAAAATCGAGGCCGCGGATTTAGAGGCCTACCCGAACGGCACCCAGAGACACACAGCAGAGCCTCCAAATCCCCCTGTACGGGCACCAGAGTCGACCAATACTTATACTCACCCACAGGGTCCTCTCTCTAAGCTATTTAAGGAAAAAAAAAAAAAAAAAAAAGCCCAAATCGCCTATCTATAGCAATTGAGGACTACAGCGGCCGCCATTACAGAAGCCCAGAACTGGGGTTCTGAGGACACAAGGACCATAACAAGCGCCCTAGGCCTCAATTCACTTGAATTCCAGCGCACCTTTATTGTCTACATGTCCCAGTTGTCCCCTATGTAACAGCATTACAATAAGCCAACCACACTATATCAGCAGACATCTTGGTACTCCTAATTCAGCAAATAGACACCATTAAACGCCGATGACTCATTAGGAAGCCACCCTGTGAGGCCCGATTGTCACACCATATCAAATGCAGGAGATCCCACATATAACAGGGAAACACAAAGCAGTGAGAATGCCCCCTAAAAGAAAAGAGGATAGACATCCTAAAAAACTCACTGCCTTTTTTCAACCTCCCCACAGAGGGAAGGGACACGATTACGAGGGAGACCAATCCAACATGAAAGCCCACTCGGCAGCATATACGGACCTCCCTGATGCGGAACAAAGGATGGAAGATTCCCCACTACTTCTACCATCACCCTCAGGATCACCAACTCCAAGCCCCTCATCACAGAGCCCAGCCAAGTCCAGAATGAAAATAGACCCACATATCCAGCCTCTTCCTGAGTCTGAGATATTAAACTCTCAACCCCTACAATCTATAGCCTCCTTCCCGACAACAGGACAACCAGTGCTAGACTCTACATTAAAAGACATGCTCCTATCCTTGCAAAGCTCGCTGATGTCTAGCTTCACATCTGTCCTCACCAAATTCTCAACAGAGATAAAAAACATTGATGATAGAGTCCACCACATTGAAAACAAAATGGAAGAATGCACTGTCACTGTAAATGACTTGGTTGATGCTTACAACGAACAAAGGGATGACACCACTTGGATCAAATCCAAATTAGCCGACCTCGAGGATCGCTTAGAGGAGAAACAATTTAAAAATCCGGGGGATCCCGGAATCTGTCCAGTCGGCCGAACTTCGCACATACGCCACTAAACTATTTTCAAACATTTCTCCCGAACTGACACCAATTGAGCTCACAATCGACCGCATCCATAGGATACCTAAACCACGACATTTAGACGACTCCATACCCAGGGATGTCCTACTAAGGGTCCACTTCTATCAAGCTAAGGAACAAATCTTAGTAACAGCAAAATCCATGTCAAGCTTCCCGGAACCCTTTACGGGATTACAAATTTACCCGGACCTCTCACAACATACTCTTCAATTAAGAAGACAGCTCAAAACAGTGACTAAGGCAATGCATAATCATAAACTGATCTACAAACATCCAGCTACCCTAGTAATCACCAGAAATGGAACCAATCACACCATCACGAATATCCACGAAGGCACCAAAATCCTCCACTCATGGGGTATCATCCCAGAACTCCCACGGGAAGTCCATCCTAATACAGCAATCTCTCACTTCCCTCAACACAATTCAAAATATCAAGGGACCAACCATCATCACCTAAAGAATTCTCCTCACCCCCAGAAATCCACAACCCATCTTGATTGGGCTTCCGGTCCTCCTCCAATAAGGCCCTGAACTTTACCCCCCACCTTATCAGCTGCTCCCAGAGCAAGAAATAGCTGATCACCCTTAGTTTTGTTTGTTGTGTTAATTGTTATTTTCTTTACTTATCACCAGTTACCAAGCGATCAGTGGTTTCCATACCACAGAACTGATTCTTCGCCTACTGAGATCCAGAGGAATTAAATTCTCCTACCCTGCTCACATTGACTCTTGTAGCATTCCACAGAAGAACACGGACGAACAGGTGACACAGGAACCCAGAAGAGCAACCTCCAACCCGCCTAACACTGGCACCTACGCTTCTAAACGTCAGTCTTATCCACGCACAATATTACTCAGATCCAAAACATGTCCATCAGTATACTCTCTATTAATGCCAAAGGGCTAAATCATCCAGCCAAACGATCCTCACTCTGGGCCACAGCTCTTAACCACAATTGTGACATTTTATGTGTGCAAGAAACACATTTTGCCCTAGACGCGCCACCAAAATTTCAACATAAATCCTATCCACATATATTCCAAGCTAACTTTTCAAAAAAACAAAGAGGAGTTTTATTTAGCAATCACAGACACTTTATCCTTTCAATTACACCAATGTACTGCAGACCCAGAAGGGAGATACATTATCATCACGTGCACGATAGAAAATTCCTTGTATACCATCGCAACCCTGTACGCGCTCAACCAACGCCAAATGGAATTCATTAGGTCCACCATGAAGAAAATTCTTGATCTACAACAAGGACACCTACTAATTTGTGGGGACTTTAACTTGGTCCCTAACTACGACTTGGATTCCTCGTCGGGTCCTAAAAGATTTCGCTCACCTTTAAACAAGTTTCTTTCTGAACAAGACCTGTACAATGTGTGGAGGTGTTGTCACGTGGAGGAGAGAGACTACACTTACCTCTCCCGTGCCACAACACCTACTCAAGAATAGACCTATTCATTTCTGATAAATGGTTATTACAGGGGATCCAATCGGAGGAAATCCACTCAGTCACCTGGTCGGATCATGCCGCCATAAGCATTAAAATTACCAACAGATGCACTTCTCCTAAATCATACATGTGGAGAGTGAATAACTCTCTTTTACGGCACCCCACCAACGTCGAATTCCTATTTGAGCGATTGGAAGATTTTTTTTCTCTCAATAAGGGCTCCGTATCCGACCCGGCGACTCTGTGGACGGCCCATAAGGCCTATATTAGAGGCTTCTTTATTCAACTTGGTTCAAAAATGAAGAGGAGGAGAATGCAGCGCATAACAGAACTCACGGCAGCAATAGATAAGGCAGATAACCTAAACAAACTTTACCCTTCTCGATCCTTACAATCAGAAATCTTCAAGTTGCGAAATGAACTCCGCACTCTACTACTAGAAAACTTTGAAAAGTCACAACGCAAACTTAAAGCTAATTCTTACACCACCGGTAATAAAGCCAGTAAAGCTATGGCCCTCCGAATCAAAGGCCACCACACAAAAAATAAAATTGCGTACTTACTTCACCCCAATACACAAAAGAAAATACCGCATCCCCAAGCAATCGCAGACGCATTTAGCACATACTATAGCGATTTGTACAACCTATCAGAAAGGCAGACTACCCACAAACCATCCAAGTCAGAAATTCAAACATTTCTTGACCAGATTGTCCTCCCCAAACTTTCGACAACTCAATTAGAATCCCTAAATTCACCCTTCACCCCAGAAGAGATCAAAGGAACCATTGACAATCTACCCAACCTGAAATCCCCGGGCCCTGACGGGCTGACTGGAGAATATTTCAAAACATTCCACAAACGTATTATTCCACACTTATGTGAATTGTACAATGACGCTGCATCCTCCCCTCCTTCCCAAAAGAAATGCTTTCTGCAACAGTGGTGACTCTACCTAAGCCAGGTAAAGACCTGACAACGCCACAACATTTTTGCCCTATATCCCTTCTAAATCTAGACCTCAAAATATACGCCAAAACCTTAGCAAATGGATTCGTGAACATTTTACCGACCTTAATACACATGGACCAATCTGGATTTACAAAAGGACGACAGACCTCAGATGCCACTAGACGACTGATAAACATAATCCACCACGCAAACACCACCAAAACGCCTTCTCTGCTTCTCTCATTAGATGCAGAGAAGGCGTTTGATAGGGTCAACTGGGATTACCTGTCCCTGGTACTAAACAAATTTGGTTTTAAGGGACTCATACTCAAAGCGATTCAAGCACTGTACACCAACCCATCGGCCCAGGTCCTCACCTCCAATTTATTATCCAAGCCATTCCAAATTACAAATGGTACGAGACAGGGGTGTCCACTATCCCCCCTGATTTTCAACCTAACCATGGAACCCTTAGCTGAACATATCAGATCCAACTCTAAAATTACTGGAATCTGTATTAACTCCCATCATCATAAGATTAGCCTATTTGCGGATGATGTCATCCTAATTCTAACCAACCCAACATCATCCCTCCCAGATGTTCAAAAATGATTAAAGTGGTTCGGAACAGTATCTTACTACAAAGCTAACGAAACTAAATCAAACATCCTAGATATAGGAATCGGTACCACAACACGAATTCTCCTCCAACACCAATACCCCTACACATGGGCCGATTCGAGCATAACCTACCTAGGCATTCAATTAACAAAATCCCCCAAGCTCTTATTCCAACTCAACTATCTCCCCATCCGAAATAAAATACAAACCGAATTGCAGAAAATTACCCAACATGAGTTTTCGTGGTCAGGAAGGCTGGCAGCTTTCAAAATGATGCACTTACCTCAGATAATCTACTTATTTAGAACCCTACCAATCCCAATCCCTTCCAACTACTTCAAATCACTACAATCAATGCTATCTAAATACGTATGGAAAGGACAGAAAGCTAGATGTGCGCACCACAAGCTAATCAAACATAGATCACATGGAGGAGTAGGGTATATTGATTTCGCCGACTATTACAAGGCGACCATCCTAACCCAACTTAAAGAATGGTTCTCATCACCACCACTTACAACCTGGGGCAAAATAGAAGCATCATATGATCCCCTGTACCCAGTGTCCGAATGGGCATTTAGAGCAATTTTAGGAGCATGCACCCCAACATTTCTCCCCCCCACCATGCATGCAATGATCAAAGTTTGGAAACATCTAGTTCAGGAAGTCAACCCATCCTCAACACGCATCCCCTTACAAATCCCACTAACGGCTCTAAACCCTCTTATAGGGCAAATTTCCCTCACTTCATGGACACACAAAGGAATCAAATTTATACACAACTTATACCAAGTATGCACCCTCAAAGATTTCCCAATACTCCAAAGAGAATTCAAACTCCCACTGCAAGACCAGTACAAGTATATGCAAATTAGCCACTGTCTCAAAAGAATAAAGCCCACCAAACAAACCATTCCTGCTCAAGCATGGCATTATCTGTCATCAACAAACCCACATTCAAAGGGAATCACCACATTCTACAATTTACTGCAACAAAAACTAGTATTTTACAAATCTCGCCCATTCTTACAATGGGAAAAAGATCTGGGCCAGACCTTTTCCGAAGCTACATGGTTGAAAGCATCAAGAATCACCCAAAAAGTTACACGTTGCTCTACACTAAGAGAACTATCTACAAAAATTACATTGAGATGGTACCTCACCCTCGATAAAATTTCCCATTTTAATCCACGGTTCTCAAACAAATGTTGGAGAATGTGTGGGGGGAAAGGAGACATCTTACACATATTATGGGATTGTCCAAAAATCCAAAAATTCTGGCAAGATATCTTCCTTATATCCAGCATAACCCAAATAAAAGTACCACCTAGTCCAGGCTTGGCTCTTTTGTCCTTAGCAACAGACTCACTCCCCAGAGATTCTCAATACACAATCACTCATATTCTATTGGCAGCTAGACTTACCCTAACCAGAAACTGGAAAAATCCCTTACCCCCTTCCACGAACGAAGTTAGCCTCTTGACAGACACACACTACTCATACGAACTGATTTCGGCCATATCCGCAGAACAAACGCAGAGACTTCTCAAGCAATGGGCACCATAGCGTTATTGGTATTATGAGGAATCTAGTGGAAAGGTGGGAGCAGTAAGACAGTCACCAATTAACTTTGACTAAATTTGAATAGAACTTCGCAGGCTAAGTTCCAATGGTAAATGAGTTAGGCTTAAGGTTATTCATCTCCTGGAGGACTAATATCCACCAGGCAATGCATCCTGTTCTAGCTTACCATATGCTATCTAATATTGTTTTAATTGCTATCCCTCTCCTGGATGACTAACAACCACCAGGCAATGCACCTGTACTAGACTACTATATGCTATTTATCCGTGTCTTATCTGACTTATCTGACAAGATGCCATCAGATAGGTGTAGGCTGTTGGGGAGCAGCCCCACCGTCCACAGTCAGCTCCCATTGGGGTGGACGGGGGGAGAGATAGACCCAGATAGCCTATAACTAACTTTGGAAAAATCTACAAACTGAATCTCACTGGTGATCGTTTCATGATAATGTTATACTTTTCTCTGGAGACTTACAATCTCCATTCCTTATCCTGTATAAGACCGAGTTACACTTCTTACTTGTATAATTATTACTGTATCTGTTAAATTTTCAATAAAAATATTGAAGAAAAAAAAATAAATAATTGGACCTGACCAAGTAGGATTCATGCCTGGAAGAGAAGCCAGAGACAATATTATAAAAGCCCTAAATTTAATATACTTTGTAAAACACTCCAAACTAGAAGGTCTTCTCTTATCCACAGACGCCGAGAAGGCCTTTGATCTTGTGTCATGGTCCTATATGCTCTCCACTTGCTCATGCATAGGAATGGGCAACATCATGTTAAATTGGATTGTAGAGCTCTATTCAAACCCCCTAGCTAAAATAAAAATGAATAACATTTACTCAGACCCCCTTAAAATATATGATGGAACCAGACAAGGATGCTCCTTATCACCATTATTATTCATTTTATCGTTACAACCCCTGATCAGAACCATAAACTTAGAAAATGCAATACACGGCTTCCAAATTAAAAATAAGAATATAAGATAGCTGCATATGCAGATGACCTACTGTTTTTCCTTACCCAACCACACATATCCATTCCAAACATGAACAAGATATTTAAGACTTTTAGTTACATAGCAAACTTCAAAATTAACTTTAACAAATCGGAAGCTCTTAATCTTTCACTAAAACCCAAACAACTGTGGCTAGCACAGGAAAACTGTCCATATAAATGGGAATCCAAATCACTACAATATCTAGGAATTAAATCGACCCCAGACATTAATACAATCTACGAAATTAATTTCCTCCCTCTGATTAGGAACATAGAATCTGATCTTAAGAAATGGTCCAACAAACATTTTTCTTGGTTCGGAAGAGCCTCAATTTTACAAATGACCATCCTCCCCAGGTTACTGTACTATTTTAGCGCACTACCAATAAGACTCCCCAACACCTTCTTCAAAAAACTCACCCAACTTCAAAGACACTTCGTTTGGGCACTTAAAAAAAAACAAGGTTAAGCCTTAGGCTTCTGACATTACCCAAACATAAAGGCGGAATGGGTTTGCCTGATTTTCAAAGCCACACACATTGCAAGAATCATAGATTGGCACTGCCAATCAAAAGACAAGGATTGGATTGAAATCGAAACAGACTGTAGTTCATTGAATCTACAATACCTACCCTGGACCTTATCACCCAATCAAAATAAACACACTGATTTTCATCCATTAATCAATATCACACTAGAAATCTTTCACAAATTAGCCAAGAAACAAAGACTCACCTCCTACCCAGAACCACTTAAGCCTCGTACCCATGAGTCGATGGTCGTATACAACAGGTCGTACGAACGACCGTTGTATGCAAAATCGATCGTTAATACGCGTGATTAGAACTGCCGACGTACGATGGTCGTACAGCAGGAGTTGTATGAGCAAACTAGAAAACTTTGGTAGTACCAACAAGCTGTCATACGACCGTTGTATCGTGTGTACAGATAAGTTGGTCCAACAAGTTGTACCTGCAAAAACATGCATGCTCCTTCTGCAGCACCTGAATGATGGCTGAGCATGTCTCCGGAATAATGACTCCGAGAGCCTGAGAGGAGATGCCTGTAGTGAACTTGAGGTCCTGGAGGCTTCTTCCTGTCACCAGGTAGCGCAAGGTGGCAATTAGCCTTTGCTCAGGGGTGATAGCAAGACGCATGCATGTGTCTTCCGTCTGGATATAGGGGGACACCAATGCCAAGAGGTGGTTAAAGCAGGGGTCCGTCATCCGAAGATAATTCCTGAAATCATCAGGATTATTCTCCTGGAGCTCCCTGACTAAAGCCATATGACCAAATTGATCACGGTTAAGTAACCAATTTTTGGTCCAACAACTCCTCTCCCTCCTTCTCCTACATTGGTTTTGGGTCCAAGCCAGGACTTCTAGGCCAACAATAGCGATATTTCTATCTCTAGAACTGAACATAGTTTACGAACGAATGGCCAGGAACGATCCACAGAAGGATCTGAAGAACGAACTGAAGAACGACCTGAAAGTCGCGAATCAACAATCACCAAACTTCAACTAACACAAAATTAAATGAAGGAGCCCAAAGGGTGGTGCACGATAACAGCACTTCCTCTTTATACGCTCTTTCACGTCATTACGTTCAGCTTGGTCGCATGTTGGTCGTACGATCGTTGAGTGCATGTCAGTACGCGAGATACAACAGCCAACATACGATTTGAGCCGTTTGGTCGTATGACCGTTGCACCATGTGTACGAGGCTTCAGGCTCCAAGCTGTCCATTGAGCTCAGTGCCTCTGACAAGAAGTAAGGAGAGGCACTGTGAGCTCATCCTCTCTGGCCCTATTCACACCTGAGCATTTTGTAGTTTGAAGCCTGAAGCTGAAGTGGAAAAAATCAATGATTCTCTATGGAGATGGTTCACATCTCCACTCCGAAATGCCTAAAGCCAAACACCTGAAGCTCAAACAAGTTCTGGAGCTTTTGTTTCCGGCAAATTTGAGCGTTTTCCTGCTTTTTACATTGGTGACCTTTTGACCTGTACAAAATCGTGGCAAAATCGCTGTAATCTCCGAAAACATAGAGCCCCAAATTTTTACCAGTGAAGGGGTAGGACTTCAACTACATACCTCCCTCTGTGACCCCAGGTCGCCAAAGCTACGACCCTCAAAGTCGATCATTTTTTTTTTTATGTTCATGTAAGGTTCAAGGCTCTGCCTCACCTGCCTCACCTGCCTCCCCTGACTGTATATCCCTGCTGTTTAAGCTCTTTTGAAGAAACACAAAGAAGCTGACAACATTGTGGATTGTAGACGCAGTGGTCAGCTAAGGAAATGCAGCAGATGAACAACACATCATGCTTACTTCCCTTTGACATTGGCAGATGTCCAGCAGTGCCATCAGCACAGAACTGGCAGAAACCATCGGGACACAAGTACACCCATCTATTGTCTGGTGAAGTCTGGCCAGAAGTGGTCTTCATGGAAGAATTGCAGGCAAAAGCTATACCTCCAACTTGGAAACAAGGATACGCAACTCAACTATGCACGAAAACATCGGAACTGGGGTGCAGAAAGATAGCAGCAGGTGCCTTGGACTAATGAGTCACATTTTTAAATAAGTTGGCAGTAGCAGAAGGCAGTTTGTTTGCCAAAGGGCTGGAGAGCAGTACAAAAATTAGTGTCTGCAGGCAATAGTGAAGCATGATGGAGGTTGCTTACAAGTTTGGGGCTGCATTTCGGCAAATTGATTTGGAGATTTGGTCAAGAATCAAGATCAATGATGTCCTCAATGCTGAGAAATACAGGGAGATACAGTACTTATCCATCATGCCATACTATCAAGGAGGCATGTGATTAGCCTCAAATTTATTCTGCAGCAGGACCACGACTCCAAACATACAGCAAATGCCATTAGGTACTATGTTCAGTGTAAAGAGGAGCAAAGAGTCCTGGAAGTGATGGTTTGGCTCTCACAGAACCCTAATCTCACCATCATTGTGTCTGTCTGGGATTACATGAACAGACAGAAGGATTTGAGGCAGCCTACATCCACAGAAGATCTGTAGTTAGTTTTACAAGATGTTTGGAACAACCTACCTGTTCACTCAAAAACTGTGGGCAAGTGTACAGAGAAGAATTGACGATGTTTTAAAGGCAAAGGATGATCACACCAAATATTGATTTGATTTGTATTTCTCTTCTGTTCATTTACTTTCCATTTTGTTAATAGATAAATAATAAACTATTAACACCTATTTTTGAAAGCATTCTTAATTTACAGCATTTTTTGCACCTGCCTAAAACACAGTTGCACAGTTATATATATACACTATATTGTCAAAAGTATTGGGTTGCCTGCCTTTACGCGCACATGCACTTTAATGGCATTACAGTCTTAGTCCATAGTGTTCAATATTGACTTGGCCCACCCTTTGCAGCTATAACAGCTCCAACTGTTCTGGGAAGGCTGTTCACACGGTTTGGGAGTGTGTCTATGGGAATGTTTGACCATTCTTCCAGAAGTGCATTTGTGAGGTCAGGCACTGATGTTGGAGGCTTGGCTCGCACTCTCCAATCTAATTCATTCCAAAGGTGTTCTACCGGGTTGAGGTCAGGACTCTGTGCAGGCCAGTCAAGTGGGGGGCTATCCCCAAACTGTTCCCACAAAGTTGGGAGTATGAAATTATCCAAACTGTCTTGGTATGCTTATGCCTTAAGAGTTCCCTTCACTGGAACTAAGGGGTCAGCCCAACCCCTGAAAAACAACCCCACACCATACATGATTTGGACCAGTGCACAAAGCAAGGTCCACAAAGATGTCGATGAGCGAGTTTGGGGTGGAGGAAAATTATAGTGTGTATATATACAGTATCTCACAAAAGTGAGTACACCCCTCACATTTTTGTAAATATTTTATTATATCTTTTCATATGACAACACTGAAGAAATGACACTTTGCTACAATGTAAAGTAGTGAGCGTACAGCTTGTGTAACAGTGTAAATTTGCTGTCCCCTAAAAATAACTCAACACACAGCCATTAATGTCAAAACCACTGGCAACAAAAGTGAGTACACCCCTAAATGAATATGTCCAAATTGGTCCCAATTAGCAATTTTTCCTCCCCGATGTCATGTGACTCGTTATTGTTACAGGGTGTCAGGTGTGAATGGGGAGCAGGTGTGTTAAATTTGGTGTTATCGCTCTCACTCTCTCATATTGGTCACTGGAAGTTCAACATGGCTCCTCATGGCAAAGAGCTCTCTGAGGGACTTAAAAAAAGAATTTTTGCTCTACATAAAGATGGTCTAGGCTATACGAATATTGCCAAGACCCTGAAACTGAGCTGCAGCACGAGACCCAAGACCATACATCGGTTTAACAGGACAGGTTCCACTCAGAACAGGCCTTGCCATGGTTGACCAAAGAAGTTGAGTGCACATGCTTAGGGTCATATCCAGAGGTTGTCTTTGGGAAATAGATATGAGTGCTGCCAGCATTGCTGCAGAGGTTGTAGGGGTGGGGGGGTCAGCATGTCTGTGCTCAGACCATACGCCGCACAATGCATCAAATTGGTCTGCATAGCTCTCATCCCAAAAGGAAGCCTCTTCTTAAGATGATGCACAAGAAAGCCTGCAAACAGTTTGTTGAAGACAAGCAGACTAAGGACATGGATTACTGGAACCATGTCCTGTGGTCTGATGAGACCAAGATAAACTTATTTGATTCAGATGGTGTCAAGTGTGTGTGGCAGCAACCAGGTGAGGTGTACAAAGACAAGTGTGTCCTGCCTACAGTCAAGCATGGTGGTGGGAGTGTCATGTTCTGGGGCTGCATGAGTGCTGCCGAAGCTACAGTTCATTGAGAGAACCATGAATGCCAACATGTACTGTGACATATTGAAGCAGAGCATGATCCCCTCCCTTAGGAGACTAGGCTGCAGGGCAGTATTACAACATGACAATGACTTCAAACACACCTCCAAGACAACCACTGTCTTGCTAAAAAAGCTGAGGGTAAAGGTGATGGACCGGCCAAGCATGTCTCCAGACCTAAACCCTATTGAGCATCTGTTTCCTCAAATGGAAAGTCAAGGCGCAGGGTCTCTAACATTCCCCCAGCTCTGTGATGTCATCATGGAGGAGTGGAAGAGCACTCCAGTGGCAACCTGTGAAGCTCTGGTTAACTTCATGTCCAAGAGGGTTAAGGCAGTGCTGAAAACTAATGGTGGCCACACAAAATATTGACACTTTGGGCCCAATTTGTACATTTTCACTTAGGGGTGTACTCCATTTTGTTCCAGTGGTTTAGACATTAATGGCTGTATGTTGAGTTATTTTGAGGGGACAGCAAATTTACAATGTTATACAAGCTGTACACTCATTACTTTACATTGTAGCAAAGTGTCATTTCTTCAGTGTTGTCACATGAAAAGCTATAATAAAATATTTACAAAAATATGAGCGGTGTACTCACTTTTGTACGATACTGTATATATACATATATATACTGAGCAAAATTATAAACGCAACACTTTTGTGTTTTCCCCTATTTATTATGAGCTGAACTCAAAGATCTATGACTTTTTTTATGTACACAAAAGGCCCATTTCTCTCAAATATTGTTCACAAATCTGTCTAAATCTGTGTAAGGCTGGATTCACACCTATGCATTTTTGGTGCTTTTTGAATTTTGCAGATTTGCACTGCAGTCCATTTAACATGATTTCCTATGGAACACGTTCTGTAGTGCAAATCTGCAAAATGCAAAAAGCACTAAATATGCATAGGTGTGAATCCAGCCTTAGTGAGCACTTCTCCTTTGCCGAGATAATCCATACACCTCAGGTGTGGCATATCAAGATGCTGATTAGACAGCCTGATTATTGCACAAGTGTGGCTTAGGCTGGCCACACTAAAAGAACACTCTAAAATGTGCAGTTTTGTCACACAGCACAATGCCACAGATGTCGCAGGTTTTGAGGGAACATGCAATTGGCATGCTGACTGCAGGGATGTACGCCAGTGCTGTTGCCCATGAATTGAATGTTCATTTCTCTACCATAAGCCGTCTTCAGAGGTGTTTCAGAGAATATGGCAGTACATCCAACCGGCCTCACAACGGCAGACCACGTTTAACCACACCAGCCCAGGATCTCTACATCCAGCATGTTCAGCTCCAAGATCATCTGAGACCGGCCACCTGGACAGCTGCTGTAATAATCGGTTTGCATAACCAAAGAATTTCAGCACAAACTGTCAGAAACCATCTCAGGGAAGCTCATTTGCATGCTCATCATTATCATCGGGTCTCAATCTGACTGCAGTTCGTCGTAACCGACTTGATTGGCAAATGCTCACATTCAATGGTATCCGGCATTTTGGAGAGTAGTTCTCTTCACGGATGAATCACGGTTTTCACTGTACAGGGCAGATGGCAGACAGCGTGTATGGCATCCTGTGGGTGAGTGGTTTGCTGATGTCAATGTTGTGGATCGAGTGGCCCATGGTGGCGGTGGGATTATGGTATGGGCAGGCATATGCTATGGACAACAAACACAGGTGCATTTTATTGATGGCATTTTGAATTCACAGATATACTGTGATGAGATCCTGAGGCCCATTGTTGTGCCATTCATCCACGACCATCGCCTCATGTTGCAGCATGATAAAACATGGCCCCATGTTGCAAGGATATGTACACAATCCCTGGAAGCTGAAAACATCCCAGTTCTTGCATGGCCAGCATACTCATCGGACATGTCACCCATTGAGCATTTTGGGATGCTCTGGATTGGCATATACGACAGTTCCTGTCAATATCCAGCAACCTCGCACAGCCAATGAAGAGGAATGGACTAAAATTCCACAGGCCACAATCAACAACTGATCAACTCTATGGGAAGGAGATGTGATGCACTGCGTGAGGCAAATCATGGTCATACCAGATACTGACTGGATTTCGGACCCTCCCAATACAGTAAAACTTCACATTTTAGAGTGGCCTTTTATTGTGGCCAGCCTAAGGCACACTTGTACAATAATCATGCTGTCTAATCAACATCTTGAAATGCCACACCTATGAGGTGGATGGATTATCTCGGCAAAGGAGAAGTGCTCACTAACACGGATTTAAACAGATTTGTAAACAATATTTGAGAGAAATAGACCTTTTGTGTACATAGAAAAAGTCATAGATCTTTGAGTTCAGCTCATGATAAATAGGGGCAAACACAAAAGTGTTGCATTTATAATTTTGCTCAGTGTATATATACATATTCTTTTAACCTACTAGATCCAAACAATTACACACCACAGTGTTTCTTGATTATTTGCTTGTCCTACACATTTCCTGCCCTGGTGCAGTGTCCCTGTCCTATTCAACTTTGAGGCCTGCGTTTAATGAAAGCATTGCATTTATATGTCACAGTCACAAAATGTATTTATTATCCTAATTAATGTTGCTGCGAATCTGTCACATCTTAAATTTTATATCACAAGTTAGGCATAGCTCCCAACCGTCCCTCAACAACAGCGATTCTGTTTAGGGACCTGTTTACATAGCGCCATATGCTAAAATGCTCAGTTTTTGCATTTGGGCTACAGTTAATTCAATAATGTTTTCTGTGTGCCCAAGCAGAGACCTGCTGTACATTGATTCCAAGGAGTGACTACTATCCTCCTGTTTGTTTTCTATTGTTTCATTTCCATGGCTGAGTTGGGCAGCGTCAGCTTTAAGAGAGTACATTTTTTTTCAAATTATGTTTTTTCTGTTTAAATAATTATGGGTCATCTATCATCGGTAGAGCTTTAATATGTGTTCTGATGTCCCAGTCAGCGTCTAACTTCCAAGCATCTGATATCAGTGAGTGGGAACTAGGAAAGGTGGGGATGTGTAAGGGGCCCATATAGTGTAACCAGTCCAGAGGGCCTCTGTAGTGTCTAGGCTGTCTGGGCTATACAGGCTATGTTGCGACATAGCACTGTCTGTGGACACCATCCTGGTTGTAACCTTATGGTCTGCACTCCACTTAGAGAAAAAGTTATCCAGGCTCCCCCTTCCCCTTCATGTTTTCAGTTTCCCTTGACCTGTAAAGGAGGTCCTTTTCCCTCCCAGCATCACTCCTGTACTTTTACTGTCTCTGTGCGTCCCCGTTACAGTTGTACATGTACAGGCAGAAGCGGACCTCTGGAAAAATGTGTCTATACCCCCACATGACCATGACACATTCCCCCCCTGTGACCCTGTTATACATGGGAGTAGGCGAAGTGAGGATTGTGGCTGGTGGACCTTTTCTCCATTTCCTGCTTGCTGCATAGATCATGGACGTGTGTTGGTATATTTTCATAAGAGTAACTAATTAGGGCAAGAACACATTTTGTGACTGTGTCTCCAATGGCCTTTACATGGCTGTTCTCTCTATGAGTTTGTGAGTGCAATTTAACTCTTTTATTTAATAAGCCTGCTTGATTTAGCTGTAGTGTTCATAGTAGCAGCAGATTCTTTGTTTCACATTGTAGGGCTATTGTTACTTTTTTGTAAATATTTTTTGAAACTTTTTAAATATATATATTTTTTTCACAATAAGGCTCCATGCACACTGGACGCTATAGGGCTCTTTCAGCATCGGGCAGGAGACGCTGCTCACAAAACGTTCTATTTGCAGTGTTTTGTAAGCAGCGTTTAGCGGCGTTTTTCGGCGTTGGCGTTTTTTGGCTTTTTTTTTTACTTCATTGGCTTCCAACGAGGACTGCAAAAAACGCCAGACGCCGATAAACGCTGGCTTTTACCTGCGTTTTCCGGCGTCAGCATTTTTGGGCGTTTTTTTCTTCATTGGCTTCCACTGACTGCAAAAAACGCCAGACGCCGATATACCGGCGTTTACCGGCGTCTGGTGTTTTTTGTGGTCAGGAGAATGACTTTTGAATGCCAATTCAGGGCGTTCAGATAACAGCCCAAAAACGTCACTGCTGATAAAAGACAATAAACGACCATGTGTGCATGGACACATAGGATAAAATAAAGTGGCATTTTTGGGCTGTTAAAAAAGACGCCAAAAAGACCAAAAACGGTCGTTTTTGAGATATAGTGTGCATGAAGCTTAAGAATTTGTATTGGAAAATGAAAACATTATGCAACAATGTACATTATTTAGAGTTCAAATACAAACAAATAATAATAATGGTCTGTCATAAAGAAAATCATGTTGAAGAACACCATTTTAAAACCGTAATAAAGTAAAGGGTTTATCAATTTGCTGTTAACATTGAGATGTATGAGACAAGGGATTTAGAAAAACGAAAATTACAAAAGGAAAACAGGATATTAAAGTTATTCTTGTAGGAAACTGGGTAGGAAATATAATAAGTAATATGTATGATTATAGGGTTATTGCTATTTAAGCTTGTATATATTGTGTTTAGTTGTGTTATATTTAGAGTTGAGCAAACCTGTGGAAGTTCGGGTTCTGCTGGTCCGTCCGAACTTCGGGACAAAGTCCGGGTCCGGGTCCGGACGGAATCCGAACGATCGCACGGACAACGAACCCCATTGAAATCAATGGGGACCTGAACTTTTAGGCACACAAATGGCTGTAACAAAGTCCTGGAAAGCCCCGGAGGGCTGCAAAAGGAAGTAAAATGGGGGTAAGGGTAGGGCAAGTGACCTACAAAGAAATGGGGACAGGGAAATAACTTTAAATATTTTTTAAAAAATAAAAACATAAAAAATGCAAAAATGGAG
>BLSH010122632.1:581338-593126 GCA_018402905.1 Glandirana rugosa | reverse complement strand
AGTGCACCCCTGTTCAAGTATGTGGCTTTATAAAATGGTAGGGCCTTATTCACTGAAACCTTCCATGACTCCACCGAGGGAGGGGAGGGGCTCTTCCAGGACAGGACAATCCTTTTCCTAACATGAAAAAACAATATGGTAAGTAAGGTCCTAATTGCTGTGGTAGGGGCAAGATCATCAACCAGCCCGAGTATACATGACATTCCTAATTGAGCTCAGGTGCACCCTGTTTCCACTGATCACCCTTGAGATGCTTCTACAACTTGGATTGGAGTCCACCTGTGGTAAATTCATTTGATTGGACATGATTTGGAAAGGCACACACGTCTATATAAGGTTCCACCGTTAACAGTGCATGTCAGAGCACAAACCAAGCCATGAAGTCCAAGGAATTGTCTGTAGACTTCTGAAACCTTGTATCGAGGCACAAATCTGAGGAAGGGTACAGAAAAAGTTCTGCACCATTGAAAGTCCCAATGAGCACAGTGGTCTCCATCATCCATAAATGGAAGAAGTTTGAACCACCAGGACTCTTCCTAGAGCGGGCTGCCCGGCCACTCAGCGATCCGGGAAGAAGGGCCTTAAACAGGAAGGTGACCAAGAACCCGATGGTCACTCTGACAGAGCTCCAGCATTTCTCTGTGGAGAGAGGAGAGCCTTTCAGAAAAACAACCACCTCTGTAGCACTCCACCAATCAGGCCTTGTATGGTAGAGTGGCCAGATGGAAGCCACTTCTCAGTAAAAGGCACATTACAGCCTGCCTGGAGTTTGCCAAAAGGCACCTGAAGGACAAAATTTTCTGGTTTTGAAACAAAGATTGAACTCTTTGGCCTGAATGTCAAGCGTCAGGGATGGAGAAAACCAGGCCTCGCTCATCACCTGGCCAATACCAAGCCCTATAGTGAAGCATGGTGGTGACAGCATCATGCTTCGGAGATGTTCTTCAGCGGCAGGAACTGGGACACCAGTCAGGATCGAGGGAAAGATGAAAGCGGCAATGTACAGCGTCATCCTTGATGAAAACCTGCTCCAGAGTGCTCTGGACCTCAGACTGGGCCAAAGGTTCATCTTCAAACAAAACTTCAATGACCCCTTGGCCCGTAGGAGTGGCTACGGGCCAAAGCACAGACTTGAACCCGATTGAACATCTCTGGAGAGACCTGAAAATGGCTGTGCACTGACACTCCCCATCCAACCTGATGGAGTTTGAGAGGTTCTTCAAAGAAGAATGGGGGAAACTGCCGAAAAATAGGTGTACCAAGCTTGTAGCATCATACTCCAAAATACTTGAGGCTGTAATTGGTGCCAAAGGTGCTTCAACAAAGTATTGAGCAAAGGCTGTGAATATTTGTGTACATGTGATTTTTGTTTCGTTTTTTTTTTATTTTTAATAAATTTGCAATGATTTCAAACAATCTTCTTTCACATTGTCATTATGGGGTATTGGTTGTAAAATTTTGAGGAAAATTATGAATTTAATCCATTTTGGAATAAGCCTCTAACATAACAAAATGTGGAAAAAGTGAAGCGATGTGAATACTTTCCTGATGCACTGTATATATCACAAGTTGTATGGGACTACCACATTCACAATTATATAGACTTTTTTTTGTTCATGATTCATTGTAAGAATTTTCTGATTATTTTATTATTGCTGAAAACACATACAACATCAGTGCACAGACGGTGGTTATTACTAGATGTGCACCAAAATTTCGGCCGCTAAAACATATCGACCAAAAATAGTGTTTTCGGCATGCGGCCAAAGGGGAAAAAAAAGTGCTGATAGTGGGACTGAAAAGGGGGGGCGATCCTCCCCGATGCCACACGTATCATCCTGGCGCGGCCCTATCAGAGTCCCCGCCTCCCTCTCTTTGTTACTGTCATGCAGAGCAGCGTTCTCCCGCTGTGTCACGGAGCTGGATTTGAATCGCCGGTCGGCCGCTGTAACAATGTGCCGCCTCCTAGACCTACTCTTGTGATAGACGGCACACCGATCCAATGCCAAGAAATTGAATCAGTGTGACGTGCGTCATAGAAGCTGGTCTAGGAGGCGGGACTTTGTTGCAATGGCCGCCGGACAATTCAAATCTAGCTCTGTGACACAGCGGGAGATCGCATTACCAGGCACTGGTAGGCTGCATCTTATGGGCACTGTTAGGCTGCATCTGATGGGCACTGGTAGGCTGCATCTGATGGGCACTGGTAGGCTGCATCTGATGGGCATTGGTAGAATGCATCTGTTGGGCATTGGTAGAATGCATTTGATGAGGGTGCATCTGATAAGCATTGGTGAGGCTGCATCTGATGGGCACTGGTGAGGCTGCATCTGAAGGGCACTGGCAAGGCTGCAACTGATGGGCACTGGTGAGGCTACATCTAATGGGCACTGGTGAGGCTACATCTGATGGGCACTGGTGAGACTGCATTTGATGGGCACTGGTGAAACTGCATTTGATGGGCACTGGTGAGACTGCATTTGATGGGCACTGGTGAGGCTGCATTTGATGGGCACTGGTGAGGCTGCATTTGATGGGCACTGGTAGGCTGCATTTGATGGGTACTGGTGAGGCTGCATTTGATGGGTACTGGTGAGGCTGCATTTGATGGGTACTGGTGGGCTGCATTTAATGGGCACTGATGAGGCTGCATTGATCTCTGACCATCTCTTGTATCATGTCTGCAGTCTGACCATCTCCTGTATCATGTCTGCTAGAGGTGCACTGAATGGAAATTCTGCTAATACTATTAGCAATGTGTTCAAGTTTAACCATTCCTGCCCTGGAAGGATTTACCCCCTTAATGACCAGGCCATTTTTTGCGATATGGCACTGTGTTACTTTAACCAACAATTGCGTGGTCGTGCGACGTTGTACCCAAATAATATTGATGTCCTTTTTTTTCCCACAAATAGAGCTTTCTTTTTGTGGTACTTGATTACCTCTGCGGTTTTTATTTTTTGCGCTATAAACAAAAAAAGACTGACAATTTTGAAGGAAAAAAAAAAAAACAGTATTTTTTACGTTTTACTATAATACTTATCCAAAAAAAAAATATCCATCAGTTTAGGCTAATATGTATTACTTCTACATATTTTTGGTAAACAAAATCTCAATAAGCATATATTGATTGGTTTGTGCAAAAGTTATAGTGTCTACAAAATACAGGAAGATTTAGGGACTTTTATTTTTTTTTATTTTTGTTTTTTTTGTTTTTACTGATCATAGCGACAATCTGCTATTTTGAGCTGGATTGCGGCAGACAAATCTAACCCTGAGTGACACTTTTTTGGAAACAGTGACACCAATACAGTGATCGGTGCTAGAAAAGTGCATTGATCACTGTATAAATGACACTGGCAGGGAAGGGGTTAACACCAGGGGCGATCAAAGGGTTAAGTGTGTCCTAGGGAGGTGCTTTCTAACTATGGTGGGAATACAGAGGGATCGCTGTTCCTGATCACTAGGAACAGCCAATCTCACTGTACTCCTCTGACAAAATGGGCATCCGCCTTGTTTACATAGGCAGAACCCAGTTCTGCCCCTCTGTGGAGCAATTGTGGGTGGCCTGCGGACATCGCGGCCACCGGCCACATGCATCAGCTCCGGGGCCGCACTGTGGGCTCGTGTACCTATTACACGATGCGCCGTACCGATAAGGCGATTCACGCAATTGAGCCGCCTTGCTGCAGTACATCTGTGGTGGGCGGTCTTTAACCCCTTGCCGACCGCCGATCGGCAATTGATGGCGGCAAGGTGGCTCGTGAGCGCAAATCGCTGTCATATGACGGCGGCCGCGCTCACAAGCCTAGTGAGCGCGGCCGCGCTCACTGTGTTCGGGGACGGCCAGGGAGCGGGTGCGGCGGCTTCGATTGCCGCCGGCTACCCGCGATGGCCCCCCCGAGCGGAGGAACGGAGGTCCGTGTAAGTAAACACGGACCTCCGCTCTGTGTGAGGGGGAAGGGCTGTGATCACAGCCTTCCTGTATACGAAGGCTGTGACCACTTCCCTTCCCCAGCTAGGGCAGTCCCCCTACAGTTAGAACACACCCAGGGAACACAGTTAACCCTTAGAGCGCCCCCTGCAGGTTAACCTTCACTGCCAATGGCATTTACACAGTAATCAGTGCATTTTTATAGCACTGATCGCTGTATAAATGCCAATGGTCCCAAAAAAGTGTCAAAATAGTCCGACATGTCCGTTGAAATATCGCAGTACCGCAAAAAATTGCAGAGCGCCGCCATTACTAGTAAAAAAAAACCCCAAAAATGAATTCTCATCATCTGTAAATGCGACCACTTTTGCGCAAACCAATCAATAAACTCCGATTGCGATTTTTTTTTTATCGCAAATATGAGGAAGAATATAAATCGGCCAAAAACGGTGAAAAAAAATGTTTTTCTATATTTTTTTTTTGGATTTGTATTCTAGCAAAAAGTAAGAAATTTGGGTTTTTTTGCAAAATTGTCGCTCTTCTTTTGTTTATAGCGGCGATCAGAAATGACGCAGAGGGGATCAAATACCACCAAAAGAAAGCTCTGTTTGTGGGAAAAAAAGGACGCAAATTTAATTTGGGTACAACGCCGCACGACCGCGCAATTGTCCGTTAAAGCGACGCAGTGCCGAATCACAAAAAGGGCTCCGGTCCTAAAGCAGGAAATCCTTCCGGGGCTGAAGTGGTTAAGTGGTTAAGTAAGAGATTGCAGACAAGATACAAGAAATGGTTAGAGACTGCATTTTTCTTGAGCTTTTATTGCACTAAAGGTGCCAATAATGGCCAACAATAAATTCATATTTAAATTGATGATATTAAAGGGGTTGTAAACCCTGAAGATTTTTCACCTTAATGCATTCTATGCATTAACCACTTCACCCACTGAAGGATTTCCCACTGTAGGACCAGAGCCCTTTTTGCAATTCGGCACTGCGTCGCTTTAACTGACAATTGCGCGGTCGTGCGACGTTGTACCCAAACAAAATTTGAGTCCTTTTTTTCCCCCATAAATCGTGCTTTCTTTTGGTGGTATTTGGTCACCTCTGCGTCATTTCTGATCACCGCTATAAACAAAAATAGAGCGACAATTTTGCAAAAAAAAACCCAAAAAATATTTCTTTCTTTTTGCTAAAATACAAGTCCAAAAAAAAACCAAAAAACAAATTTACTCATTGCTTTTGGCCGATTTTATATTCTTCCTCATTTTTGGTAAAAAAAATTTGCAATCTGCGTTTTTAATGGGTTTGCGCAAAAGTTACTGTGTTTACAAACCATGAGAATTAATTTCTGGCGTTTTTTTTTTACTTTTATTTTTTTCTTTTTTACTAGTAATGGCGGTCGATCTGCGATTCTTATCGGGACTTTGATATTGGGGCGGACATGTCGGACATTTTTGACACTTTTTTGGAACCAATGACATTTCTACAGTGATCAGAAATTTAAATATCCACTGATTACTGTATAAATGTCATTGGCAGTGAAGGGGTTAACCTCCAGCGGAGATCTAGGGGTTAACTGTTTTCCCTGGGGGTGTTCTAACTGTGAGGAGGCTGGGCTGTCAGGGGCATAAGAGATCTAACTGATCCCAGTGACTGGGATCAGTAGATCGCTTACATGCTGCCTGACAGAATGGGACATTGTCTATCACCGCTTATATACAGCGATTCGGGAGACAGCGCCACACTGCCGCAGTAAATATGCGGTAGCCGGTTGGGATCCGGTTAAGGTGAAAAACCTTCGGTAGTGCCTCTGCCCCCCAGAGTCTCCCTTTTTACGTAGCTGAGCCCAATCGTTCCAGCGACGGGGACGAGCCCAGCTGCTGGCTCGGGTCCTCATTGGCTCCTGCTGCTCTCAATCAAATCCAGGGACATGGGGGGGGGGGGGTCAAGTCCTGCTATCTGTCAATGGGCGCAGCAGCAGGGCTCAGGAGCAAGCCCGCACGAGTGCCCCCAGGGAAAGCTCTTCCCCGAGGGGGCACTCGAGAAGAGGGGGAGCCAGGAGCGCCGCTGGGGAACCTGAGAAGAGGAGGATCCGGGCCGCTCTGTGCAAAACCGCTGCACAGAGGAAGTAAGTATAACATGTTGTTTGTTTAAAAGAAAAAACAAAAAAAAAAAAAACGAACCTTTACAACCCCTTTTGATTAAAAAGTCAAATATAATAAAATTATATATATAAAAATATAAATATTTTTTAAAAACTGTCATTTTTGGCTAACTGCCTCCTCCATTTTGGGTTTCCATTCGGTGTACCTCTAGTTAGTATTGACAGATAAACAATTGGTGATAGTGCAGCATTCATTTATTTTTTTATACACATTGATAGTAACTGATTTTCCTGTAGCCTTTAGTCTATCCAAGTAACGTGTGACTATTTCTAGAAGCACGTCTGTGTCACCGTGTTTCATGTGTTTGAGTGTGGAATTTAGCTTTCCTTGAAGTGGTTGTAAAGTCAGAGTTTTTTTTTATCTTAATGCATTCTATACATTAAGATAAAAAGCCTTCTGTGTGTAGCAGCACCCCCAATACTTACCTGAGGCCCCCCTCTGTCCAGCCATGTCCACAAGTGTCTCAGCCGTCCGAGATTCTTCCCTGATTGGCGGCCGCTGCTGTCAAAATCAGCTAGCCAATCAGGGGAGAGAGGGGGCAGGGCTCCATGTCTGAATGGACACAGGGAGCTGTAACTTGGCTCAGGTGCCCCCATAGAAAGCTGCTTGGTGTGGGGACACTGAACAGGAGGTAGGGGGCAGGATCACAGAAGAGGGACCCGAGAAGAAGAGTATCTGGGCTGCTCTGTGCAAATCCACTGCAACAGAGCTGGTAAGTATAACATGTTTGTTATTTTTATAGAGAAAAAAAATGAGACTTTACAATCCCTTTAATACTTCATCCGCTGTCATCAAATCACATAATTTTGAAACAAAGCACACATGGATTTAGTAGATGTTGTTTTCAGTTATTTTATAAAAGCCCTAATTGCTTATGTCACATGTTCAGCGTAAAGGTGGAAATTATTTGATCCACTAACAAAGAAACATACACTGGTATCAAAGTGACGCAGGTTGCTGACCTATTTTTCTTTGTTTTTGTTCATTTTACATACTGCCAATGGCATCTTGGATTGTGTTTCATTGCAGGTCTTTACATGGAGAAATAAGGTTGGTTATGTAAGGTCACTCACGTTTCAAGAAGTCGGTCACCATTTTACCAGCCAGACCAGGAGATGAATGAGTTGTATTAGTTGTACTGGCTCAGAGACAGCGGCCAGCGTGACACTGGTCTCCATGTTCTGGAAACACTGTACAGCTAAACACAGGGACAGAAACATTCTGAGTATCATGTTGTATTTTCTTGCCCTCAAAACACTTTTTTCTTTTGCTGGAATTATGTGGGCTTTGTGATAACCAGCACAAATTTGGATTGGACATCTTATCTTGCAGCCACTTCAAGAGCTGGTAATTTGAGTGAAGTCAGGTACTGTTGCTACATAGAGGTAATATACTGTATGTGGCCATTATTTTTTGTATAGTGTTGTACTACTTTTGCAAGGTAAGCATAGTAATAAGAAAGGTTTACAGTGCATTCACACTTGGAAGTGCACCCTGCCTCCAATTACATGAGAGAACCTCAGCGGCAATTCCTGGGATTAGCCTTAGAGGCAGCATCATTGAAAGCTGCTGCCCCCCCTCAGCTAATCGCATACAATCGCAGGCAGTCTGTGCCCAGGGCTGATCACTCTTGTGTGGTTGCTGCAGGAGGCAGCAGCCTTGTATTTTAATGGGGCTGCCTCTTCCAGCTTATGGTGGGAACCCTCACTGGCGTTCTCTTGGTAATCAGAGGCAGGGCATTCGCAAGTGTGAATGCGCTCCTAAACTGTAATGTTGGGTAGACATGGGACGTTTTTTTTACGTTCAACCCACTCTGAATGAAAAAAAGCTTACAGGTCACGACACCCCCCCAATGTTAGTGTAGGGATCTCCCCGCTAAGCTATTGTGTTTTGACAGGGGGACTACCCCTCCTCCGGAACACATCCAATTGCTACGAGCGCTGATCCGATGCTGGTTTTCCAGTATGTTTGTTCAACAAAAGCCGGTTGTGAGACCAGCTTCTGACGGACAAGGATCTGTACAAATGGGCCGGTAACTGCTGAACTAACTGTATTGTGGACCAAATGGAATTGGGAAGGGAATTAGGAAGAGGGAAGGGGGGAAGGAATGGGAAGTGGACGGGACTATAGTGGTGCAATAGAAAAAGAGTTAATAACTCGTAGATAGATAAAAATAGAATAGCTTTTATTTGACATACATGAAAAAAGTACGGAAGTACTAATTAAAATTGCACAAGTGACATATACGATTCATACACATATGGATGTTTTGGGTAGAGTATAGTGTAGATTGCAACGATCATAGGCGTGTATTGGCGTCCAACATGTTTCGCCTGTATCAGGCTTCCTCAGGGACTTTGACAGACCAAATGTTACAAGTCTAATAAAAAATAGTTTTGATAAATATGATATATGTAATAGTAATAGTTTAGCATATGTTGTAAGAGATGCATATAACAAATTTCCAACCACATTAGGGACATGCACATTCACCTCTACCAATCCAGACCTTCGCCCGGACCCCAAACATCAGGCAGCTCACCCCCGGCCGCACGTCACACCGGGAGGGGGGACACTGTGCATCCACAAATTGCCATGAAAGACACCGGCTAGTACCAAGAAAAATAACAATTGTAAGAAATATGCTGAAAAAAAAAAATAATAATAATATTGATTGCACTTACAAATGACCAGCTCGCATCTATGAGCGGACTTGAAAGGTACAATGGACCTCTAGCTCTGTAAGGTGGCAATATGTATAATGAAGACTGAAATATTAACAAAAAAAAACAAAATAAGAAAGAGAAACCTTCCCCAGTGTGTATAACTAGCATCAACACTAACAGATTTTAGAAATGGATTATGCAGACCCCAAAATATGATGTTGTAAGAATACGCCAAAATAAAAGGTAAGTACGCATGTTGAAATAAAAAACCGGCAAAAATATCAAAAATGAGAGAAAAACTCTCTTTAAAAAAATGTCTTATGTAAAAAGTAGCTTATGTGAACAAAGGTTCCACATGTCATAATCGTATGCAGTGAGTAATATATACCTTAATAGCACACTGGATAAACAGACCGTCCACGAGCTGGGACGGACTGTGAATAGACTGCCGATATTTGTAGGCGATTTGCGCGCCCAGTGTTGGGATGTCGTCGGTGCGCGCTCGTCAGTGTGTGATCATACACAAATATTTATTTGTGTATGATCACACACTGACCATGTATGTATACATATAGTTATTTAGGTTTGCATTGTATCTGTATCTATTTTACTATTTTGCATTTATTTTTTTTTTGCCCTTAATCGCAGTTTTGCATGCATTTTTTTCCTCCCAGACATTTGGGACAATTGCGCATCCCTTGCTGCTCGATCGTGCCCCAGTGTTGGGTCAGCCTGTCCTCTGTCCGTAGCTTCTGGGTGGTTGGGGACATTTGTGTATCCACACGGATGGGCGCTGCAGCCAATTGGCGGCGCCCTAGGTGTCCATGACTGCGCGTCATGTGCCCATCCCCGTTGTTTGGCCCCGTCCCTGGCCTGCGTGCTGGGCACACGCTCTAGGCCATAGGCCTTTGCGCGTGCATCCGCACGCATGGCATCATGGGGCTTGTGGTCTCCGAGGTGTGGTGGTCTGCAGCGCGGGGGCACCCGACAGTCCGAGCGCGCACCAGTGACGTCACACGCTGGGCGTGTGAATTGCCTACAAATAGCGGCAGTCCATTTACAGTCTGTCCCAGCTCGTGGATGGTCTGTTTATCCAGTGTGCTATTAAGGTATATATTACTCACTGCATATGATTATGCTATGTCGAAGCAATATTCAGCATATTTGTTACAATTGTTGTTTTTCTTGGTACTAGCCGGTGTCTTTCATGTCAATTTGTGGATGCACAGTGTCCCCCCTCCCGGAGTGACGTGCGCCCGGGGGTGAGCTGCCTGATATTTGGGGTCCGGGCGAAGGTCTGGATTGGTAGAGGTGAATGTGCATGTCCCTAATGTGGTTGGAAATTTGTTATATGCATCTCTTACAACATATGCTAAACTATTACTATTACATATATCATATTTATCAAAACGATTTTTTTTATTAGACTTGTAACGTTTGGTCTGTCAAAGTCCCTGAGGAAGCCTGATACAGGCGAAACATGTTGGACGCCAATACACGCCTATGATAGTTGCAATCTACACTATACTCTACCCAAAACATCCATATGTGTATGAATCGTATATGTCACTTGTGCAATTTTAATTAGTACTTCCGTACTTTTTTAATGTATGTCAAATAAAAGCTATTCTATTTTTATCTATCTGCGAGTTATTAACTCTTTTTTTCTATTGCACCACTATAGTCCCGTCCACTTCCCTTACCCTCCCTTTCCCTCCCCTCTTCCTTTTCCTAATTCCCTTCCCAATTCCATTTGGTCCGCAATACATTTATTACTATAGGGATGAGGTGCTAAGTTCAAGTGCCGCCATAACATTCCCAGAATTTTGCTGAACTAACTGTTTTCAGACAGTTTTTGGCCTGTTTGTACCTAGATTGGGTTCACTAATTCAATTTTTTTCTGTTATGAACAGGTGCTACTAGACGCATAAATTGGCCAGTATTTTTTTTTACTCTACTAGTGACTCGACTACTGAACTTCAATATAGCTTTTCTGAGATCTACACATTAAATTTCAACTCTGGGGAAACATTTTTTGCCATGTCGTGGGACTGTGCCTGTAGTACATGCCTCAACTGCTTGTTTCTTCTAGGTGAGAGCACAAAGTTTATACTCGCGTAATCCTTTGAAAGCACGCTCCCCAACGGTCCAGCAGTGGACTGTTCCTGTCTATGGAGCATGCTCTCTGTACGCTATTGTCAGGAACAGTCCATTTTCAAGACTGTGTGGGGAGGATCGGAGGTTCAAGTAAGTATATCTCTGCTGTCCTCTTCCCCTAGACTAAAACAAGCAGTTAACCTGTAGCCCCATTGCATGGGTGAAAAAAAAAAAACATTGCCTGATGTTCAGCTTTAAGCTTTTGCGGCATTCTTAGAAAATAATAATACAAATCCAATGGTGTGACTGACAAAAAAAAAACTGTGGCTGGTGAGCTCAAATAGAGATCATGTCTCTGGAAAACTAAGATGCCAAAGAGATATTTATAGCGGAACTCCAGGCAAATAGCGTTTAGTCCTTTCAGTTCTATAATAAAAAAAAATCCTCCTGTATGCCATGTCCAGGATAGCTTTACACTTCCATTCAGCCAGGTAGTATAGCTCACACTATTCCTCCAGCCCACTGTTGCTCTTGTACACAGAAACCACAGTATCTCCTTATCACACTCGATATGATGGACCGACTTACCTTCACATTTCGATAGGACCTGTACCGTATGTCCTCCTAAAAAAAAATAATATCTTGACTTTCCTGATTTGCGATAAACGGACCTCAAGGCGATATTTATAGAGAAACCGTAGAATCAAAAGGTCTCTGTACTAGAGATAAACTCGAGTGGTCGGTGTCAAAAAAAAAACAGTCAGTGTGGTAACCTAAACATAATAATAAAAGATTCTTACGGCGTTTTCGAATTTCGACTTGTAGTCCGTTACAAAAAAAAAAAAGTGGGTACGTTACCCCGATGTCCAATTGACGAACAAAATCAGATCCCCTTCTCCTGTCGTCTCTATATGAATGAACTTGGAG
>BLSH010122632.1:562086-574639 GCA_018402905.1 Glandirana rugosa | reverse complement strand
GGTGAGCACGGATGCATGGGTGACGGATGGGTGGGCACGGATGGGTGAGCACGGATGCATGGGTGACGGATGGGTGAGCACGGATGTATGGGTGAGCATGGGTGACGGATGGGTGAGCACGGATGCATGGGCGGGCACGGATGGGTGGGCATGGATGTATGGGTGACGGATGGGTGGGCATGTATGTATGGGTGACGGATGGGTGGGCATTGCTGAGGGTGCATGCGTGATGAAGGGTCCCTGCCTGTCACATAGCGGTGCTGTGGGCACTTCAGATCCTGCCCACAGCACCGCTGCATCTCCTCTCTCCCCCCTCCCCTGTCACACTGCACCGATCGGTGCGGAGAGGGGGGAGACAAGCTGGCACTTCCGCCGGCTTGTTTACATGTGATGCTCCGTCTCACAGACCCGGCGGTCACGGATGTTTCCAGGTGCGCACCCGATTCTGGGAGGACGTTATATAACGTCCTCCCAGAACAATGGGTGCCACTTGCCGCCGTGTATCTACGCTACACGGTCGGCAAGTGGTTAATATGTTCGCATAATATGGTTAATATTTTGAAATGAGAGGTCTAATGTACCTTAAATTCTAGAAAGTAAGTGTTCCCATTGGTGCTCTGTAATTTGGGTGCAACTTGATTTATGCACGTTCTATGCTTTTTAGATATGATCCCATTGACTTCTGTTAAGCTGGATACACACTATACAACTTTTGTTTGATTTCCTTTAGATTTGCCTTCAACTGTGTAGTGCAAGGGCTTGTCTGATTGCATACAAATTGAAAGTGTTTAGGTTTGACCTTATATTGTATTATATGGTTTTGCTAAATCTAAAGGAAAAAATCTAAAGAAAATTGTATAGTGTGTATCCAGCTTTAGACTGTGTGTTTTCATGAAAGTGCATCAAACTCCTGCATGCTGCACCTGGGAAAAAAAAACAGAAAAATTGGGGGAAAACTGCTTTATTTTTTTTTCTGAGAAAATTAAAAAAAAAAAGTGTGAAATAGGTTCTTTTGCAATCATAAATAATACATATGTGACTTGGCATTCAAACTATATATATATATATATATATATATATATATAAGATTTCTGAGATTGTATGTAAGGTTTTCTCAGCTGAAGACAAGCAAGTCCTGAAATACAATTCAAGTAACACTGTGCTTCTCAATGCAGTTTTCAAACAAAAGAAATATGCATTTCTGCCACTAGGGGCTTTGCAGGGGAAAGAATCCAGTTTAGTTTGCTTATGGGCTCCATCTTGTACCTTCTACAGTTGGGTGGTTATTGGGATACAGTAGATTATTTTTGTCCTCCCTCTCGTGCCTGTATTGACAGGTAAGAGGGTACATTTGTCTGACAGATTAGTTTTATCTTTTTAAAACCTTTAATTCCTATAAGGCTGTGCTCACACCTCCGATGAATGCGGCTTGCAGCAGGGGTCCGGTGCGTCCCTGTTCTTCGTTTTGAGGATGAATCGAGGCCGAATTTTTGCCTGAATTCGGCCCTGAAACGGAGCCAAAGACACACAGCACTCCTGTGCAATCCGCTCCGCAGCCACACTGTCGATATGGGAGCCTGCTCCATAGAGAGCCCGATCCAGCGGGGAAACCCGCATCCAATTCGCATAGGTGTGAACCCAGCCATGTTCTCCACCATCACAGCATAATGTGTCCCTATAGTCTGCTCAGCAAATTGGTTTTTCTTTTCCTCCTCTCAGTAAAGTGGTGAGATCAACACCTAGAGTGGCAATTTCTGCTGAGAGCAAAGCTGCAATTTGCAAATCCTGTGAGAAGAAATATTCTTTTCCAAATGCTACAAGGATGACAGAACACATCCTGGCATGCCCAAGGTACCCTAAAGACACAAAAAAATACTTTATTGAATGAAATGATGAGGACCAGAAATGAGCGTGCAAGTTGCTTTTTCCTCCAGAGTTCTCATTCCAGAAACACTTTCTGCTGCTTCTGGATCATCACAAAATGTTACTTCACCAGCAGCATCTTCAAGTAAGAAAGTGTTACAAACCACTGCCTCCCAAAAATACACAATACCTTAATTTATATATAAAATGACACCAGAAAATCAGGAGAACATTCATCAAGCTCTTGCAGGAACAATATATGCTTCTGGATATGCATTGCCAATAACTGAAAATGCATATTGGCAAGAATCTTATGAATTATTATGAGGGGAGGGATTCTTGTTCTCATGAATATGTGAAATGTTCTTAACATATACAGTATCTCACAAAAGTGAGTACACCCCTCACATTTTTATAAATGTTTTATTATATCTTTTCATGTGACAACACTGAAGAAATTATACTTTGCTACAATGTAAAGTACTAAGTGTACAGCTTGTATAACAGTGTAAATATGCTGTCCCCTCAAAATAACTCACACACAGCCATTAATGTCTAAACCGCTGGCAACAAGTGAGTACACCCCTAAGTGAAAACTTCCAAATTGGGCCCAAAGTGTCAATATTTTGTGTGGCCACCATTTTTTTCCAGCACTGCCTTAACCCTCTTGGGCATGGAGTTTACCAGAGCTTCACAGGTTGCCACTGGAGTCCTCTTCCACTCCTCCATGGCGACCTCACAGAGTTGGTGGATGTTAGAGACCTTCGCTCCTCCACCTTCCATTTGAGAATGCCCCACAGATGCTCAATAGGGTTTAGGTCTGGAGACATGCTTGGCCAGTCCATCACCTTTACCCTCAGCTTCTTTAGCAAGGCAGTGGTCGTCTTGGAGGTGTGTTTGGGGTCGTTATCGTGTTGAAATACTGTCCTGTGGCCCAGTCTCTAAAGGGAGGGGAGCATGCTCTGCTTCAGTATGTCACAGTACATGTTGGCATTCATGGTTCCCTCAATGAACTGTAGCTCCCCAGTGGCGGCAGCACTCATGCAGCCCCAGACCATGACACTTCCACCACCATGCTTGACTATAGGCAAGATACACTTGTCTTTGTACTCCTCACCTGGTTGCCGCCACACACGCTTGACGCCATCTGAACCAAATAAGTTTATCTTGATCTCATCAGACCACTGGACATGGTTCCAGTAATCCATGTCCTTAATCTGCTTGTCTTCAGCAAACTGTTTGCGGGCTTTCTAGTGCATCATCAGAAGCTTCCTTCTGGGATGACAGCCATGCAGACCAATTTGATGCAGTGTGCGGTGTATGGTCTGAGCACTGACAGGCTTACCCCTCCACCCCTTCAACCTCTGCAGCAATGCTATCAGCACTCATACGTCTATTTCCCAAAGACAACTTCTGGATATGATGCTGAGCATGTGCACTCAGCTTCTTTGGTCGACCATGGCGAGGTCTGTTCTGAATGGAACCTGTCCTGTTAAACCGCTGTATGGTCTTGGCCACCATGCTGCAGCTCAGTTTCAGGGTCTTGGCAATCTTCTTATTGCCTAGGCCATCTTAATGTAGAGCAACAATTCATTTTTTTCAGATCCTCAAAGAGTTCTTTGCCATGAGGTGCCATGTTGAACTTCCAGTGACCAGTATGAGAGAGTGAGAGTGATGACACCAAATTTAACACGCCTGCTCTCAATTCACACCTGAGACCTTGTAACACTAACAATTCACATTACATCGTGCAGGGAAAATGGCTAATTGAGTCCAATTAGGGCATTTTCACTTAGGGGTGTACTCACTTTTGTTGTCAGCGGTTTAGACATTAATGGCTGTGTATTGAGTTATTTTGAGGGGACAGCAAATTTACACTGTTATACAAGCTGTACACTCACTACTTTACATTGTAGCAAAGTGTCATTTCTTCAGTGTTGTCACATGAAAAGATAGAATAAAATATTTACAAAAATGTGAGGGGTGTACTCACTTTTGTGAGATACTGTATAGTCCTTGTTATTCCATTTATAATAAAAAATAAATTTTTAAAAAGCAAGTTTAGTTTATTTAGTGAATAAGTTGCACCTTTATTTCAAGCATAATCCTTTTACATACACTGCGTTTCACATTCCCAGTGTAACAAATTTACTTTCAATTTGTAAAACTACTCCACACTGAATATTCTTTTTCCGAAAATTTCCATTTCCAAAAAAAATAAAATAAAAATTTCATGGCTTCAAATTTTCTGGAAATTTTACATCTCTACCCAAACCACAGCACACCGGTGTGAACCTGGCCTAATGTATATCCATGTATATATTTTGGATAGAGAAGGGAATGGTTAAAACCCATTTCAGTTTTTTTATTTTTTTTTTATTTTTAACCATCGTTCAGTAGCTATTTATTCTTTTCCTGGCCTGTAGACGCAACAGGAGGTGAAAGGTAATCTTTCCAGTGTTGAGAAAATCTGCTTTTGGACCTCATGCATTACATGGAGCTTAAAGTAGATGTAAACCCACCACCCACCCAGTATAAATTAATGACACAGTATTAATGTATATATACATGCAAGCCTCCTGCATCTACCCCTACCTTTCAAATGTCCTTCCTGTAAGCACTAGCAGCTCTGTAAAACTCTGAAATCAGAGGGTGTCTGTGTTTGCTGGAATTTGGTGGGTGAAGTTTTGATGTCACAAGCCTCCCCACCCACCTCTATATTGAGACATGGAGGGAGGGAGGGGGCTTGTAAAACTTTCTCTGCTGTGTGAAGGAGATAAGCAAATTGCTTGTCACTCACAGAGCAAGGGGCGGATCGACTGTGTATTTCCCTGTTAGTCTGACTTTCTCTTCCTGAAAAAAAGATAAGCTCATTACTCACAGTTGGATCTTTGTGGCAAGACTGGGCACAGATGATACGACATGCTATACTCTACCAGGCAGAATTATTAGTTTTTTTGGAGGGGTTTACATCCACTTTAAAGTAGAACTGCGGGTAAAACTTTTTTTTTAAATTATTTTGGATAGAGCAAGGGAGGGTTATAACCTCTGTCAAATTTTTTTTTTCCACCACCTGTGCCCCATTAGAGCTTTACCTTCACTTTCTGTCCCATAGCCAAACAGGAAGTGAGAGGAAATCCCTGTGAATCATGTGAATTCCTTGGGGACAAGTGTACCCATTGGAAGATTTTTCCCTCTACTTTTCTGGGGACAACCCAAAACTTGGGTTATTTCTTTTGCTTTCACTTTCAATGACATCAGTAAATAGGACAAATAGAGAGGGTGAATCTCCTTAATGGGGGCACAGACCGCAATAAAAACTGACTTGTATTCTAATCCCCTTCCACTCTCCAAAACTAAAAAAAAAGGTTCGCCTTTAGTTATACTTTAACCACTTGCCTACTGGGCACTTTTACCCCCTTCCTGACCATGCCAATTTTCAGCTTTCCAACCAGGGCTTGACAAATTTTGATTTTAATCTAGGAGGCAGCTAAAAAAGTTAGGAGCCAGTTTTTTTTTTACCACTTCAATACTTGGCACTTTCACCCCCTCCCTACCCAGGCTAATTTTCAGCCTTCAGCGCTGACGCACTTTGAATGGCAATTGCATGGTCATGCAACACTGTACCCATATGAATTTGTTTTTTTTTCCACACAAATAGAGCTTTCTTTCTCTTTTCTTCATTGACGGGCACAGCAGCTTCATGGACAAGTGGGTTATACTGCCCTCTCTTCAGTAGTGACAAGGCAGAACAGGCAGTTCTAACAGCAAAAGAACACAGACACAGCCCCTCCCAGGGGGCAGTCCCCACTGGCAGATATCCCTCCGCCCTGCTACTGCTACCTCCGTTTTTTGGGATCCGTGGTACCACTCTGGGTCCACTTTGGCTGTCCTGGAGGGCAGCCTAACAGATGAAGACTGCAATCAAGTAGCCATGCTGGGTGACAGGCTGGGTTTTAGATCCAGGCAGTCTCCTCAGGCAGCCATCGAGCACGCGCAGACCTTAGCTCCGCGTTGGGTCGGCTGCGACGGGCCCCGTACCGGACGGGGCGGCCCCGCGGGTTAAAGGTCCCGCTGGTGCATATATGACCGGGCTCCTGAGTCCGTGTCACAGTGTTACCCTGGCCGACAGCTCTCCCCGGCCTGATGGGTGAGGCAGATCTGTCACGGGTAGGATACCCGCTCTGCCCGACTGGATGGGTAAGTACGCCCCCCCCTCTCCCACTAGGATCTGGGGGGGAGCAGGCGGGTTCCCCCCTGGGGTGTTAGGCTGGCGGCTTTGTCCCCCCTGCTCCCTCCTTCGCTTCACCCCCCCCTCCCCGCCCCCTCCCTCCGGTGCTGCGCAGTCGCTGTGCCCCCGCCCCCCCCTCCCAGTTCCCAGGGGGTGTCCAGGGCCTTAGCTGTTCCCCTCCTTGCCTCGTGCTGCTGGAGTGATCTGTGCAGTCAGAGATCGATCGGTGGCCATTTTGCCATTGTCCCTCCACAAGAATTTTCTTGTGGCCGGCCTTATGGTTTGGCCTTTAGGGTGCCCGGCGGCCATTTTGGTATAGCCGTGGCATTTCTGGCTGGGGTTTTGGCATCTAGTGTGCATCAGCGGCCATTTTCTTGTGGCCTATACACGTGTGCCGACCTGTGTGTGTGTGTGGGGGGAGGTTCCTGTGGCTTCTGGTGCCGTTTTTACCCCCCACATAGCACGGAGAGCTCTCCTCTGGGACAGTAGCACCAGCAGCAGTAGCAGCAGAAACAAGTGTGGAGGACGGGCGGGCAAGGCAGCGGTGGACAGCAGCAGGCACGGCTCCTCTCCTGGACACTTGAACGGGCAGGTGGTGAGTCCCTCTGGGGTTAACCTACTGTAGAAAGTCCTGCGCAGCGTTTTGGGGTGGGGGGTGCCTGGTCTCCTGGTACCTAGGCCTCAGTCAGGTGGCGTGCTACCAGGATGGGTGACGCAATGGCAGCCGATGCGGGTGCTTCCCCACCAGACCTCTCCATGGTTGCAGCCAGCGCCTCAGGGACTGCGATCCCTATTGACGCTCTGTCGGCAGTCCTGGAGTCCTTCGTCTCCCGAGTAGAGACAGCATGTGGGCGTAAGGGGGCTAGAAATCGGCCCCTACCTCCCCCCTCCTCTGGGGAGGACTCGGACCCTCTTGAGCTGTAGGATGGCGAGGCCCCGGATTCTACTGATAGTGAGGAGGAATCTGCGGCGGCCACTGCTGCGCACGAGAAGGTACTAGTCAGCGCCCTGATCACAGCGTGCGTGAAACCCTGAAGCTGGGCGATACGGCGGGACCCTCGCAAGAGGTGTCTGCCCCCTTCGGGTCACATAAACCGACCCGCGTGGCTAAGGTTTTCCCCTATGTGTCTTACCTGGATAAGTTGGTCTAGAGACTGGGAACGGCCTCAGAGCTCCCTTCCCATACCCAAGCGTTTTTCTGTGCGCTATCCCTGTGAGGACAGCCTGGTATCCCCCATGGTTGATCCCCCTGTGCCTCGCCTGAACAAGGCAACCACGATCCCAGTGGAGGGCATGCCGTCCTTTAAGGACCTGGCTGACAGGAAGGCTGAGGCCATCGTCAGATCCATGTTTGTTCTGGCAGGGTCGGCCATGCAGCCTGTTGTGGCCTCTGCTCTGGTGTCACAGACGCTCACTTGATGGGCGAAGCTGTTACATCGCAAAATGAGCAATGCTAAGGTTCCCCCTGCCTGCGTGGAACTTGCTGAACAGCTTGTCCAGGGGCTTAAATATCTGTTTGATGCAGCCCTGGATGTGGCCCCCCTGATCTCCAAATTGTCCGTGTCTTTGGTGGTGGTCAGGCGGTTGCTCTGGCTAAAATGTTGGTCGGCGGACCAAACATCTAAGAAGGCCCTGACGGACTTGCCTTTTCAGGGTGGGCGGCTCTTTGGAGCCTCCTTGGATGAGATTATTAAGGATCTCCCAGGAGGGAAGAGCACTTTTCTCCCGGAGTCCAAGAATAGTACGGAGTCCCGTCACAGACCGGGTCCCTCCTTTACGGCCCACAAACTGCTTTTTCGTCCCTCCCGCTCCTAGGGCAAGGGCTTGAAGCCCGCCAAGGCCCCCGCGGGTGGGCAGAAGCGTCATTGGCAGTGTAAGCGCGACAAGCCGGAGGACAAGTCCTCCTCCGCGTTAAGGGCTGCCCCCACTTGCTGTTCGGGTGGGAGGACGTCTCCTGGGGTTTGCGGACCGGTGGACTTCCCGCATTTCGGACCGCTGGGTGCACGAGGTGATCAGAATCGGTACAGAATAGAATTTCGTTCCCGTCCTCCGGACAGGTTCTTCGCCTCCAACTTGCAACTGCACATGGGCAGGCTGCAGGCGCTGCTTGGGGCGGTGCAGGACCATCTTTGTCAAGGGGTAGTGGTCGCGTGCGGAACGTTTCCACGGGTTTTACTTCAACCTGTTTGTGGTCCCGAAGAAGGATGGGGTCCGTCCAATCCTGGACCTGAAGGCCCTCCACTGCTTCATATGTGTATGTAGATTCAGGGTGGAATCTGTCCGCTCTGTGCTAGCGGCTCTGCACCAGGGCGATTTTCTGGCTTCCCTCAACATCAAAGATGCGTACCTGCATGTTCCCATATGCACTCAGCACCAGCGCTTCCTGCGCTTTGCGGTCGGGGAACATCACTATCAGTTCGTGGCTCTCCAGTTTGGCCTGGCCTCTGCTCCCCGGATCTTCACCAAGCTGCTGGTGGCCCCGGTTCTGGCTCTGCTGAGACAGAGGGGCATTGCGGTGGTTGCGTATCTGGACGACCTTTTCTTGCGAGCAGAGTCGGCTCCAGCTCTCTGGGACAATGTGACGATCGCCTTGCACACTCTGCAGGAGTTCGGCGGGATGATCAATCGCCCGAAGTCGGTGATGACCCCGTCTCGCCGCTTGCAGTATCTGGGTCTGATTCTGGATGCGGCCCAGGCGAAGGTCTTCCTCCCACCATCCAAGCGACAGACGCTTCAGTCAGCGGTTCGGTCCCTGTTGTCCCAGAAATGGTCCTCCCCTACGGTTTTGCATGTGGGTTTTGGGCCTCATGGTGTCCACCTTCGAGGCGGTCCCATACGCTCAGTGTCACACCCGTGTTCTGCAGCAGGAAATTCTGCGAAAGTGGAACAAGTCCCCCTCATCCCTGGATCGGTTGATCAGGGTGGCCAACCGGACCAGGACTTCGCTGCTCTGGTGGATGCGGGCTCCGGCCCTGCGGCTGGGGAAGTCGTTCCTCCCCCTTCATTGGGCGGTGGTCACGACGGACACCAGCCTGACCGGCTGTGGAGGCGTCCTGGCGCTGTTGTCAGCCCAGGGGCGGTGGTCTCCGGAGGTGTCTGGTCCTCCCGATCAATGTCCTGGAATTGCGGGCCATCAGGTGCTGCTTCTCCCATTGGACAAGGAGGCTGCACGGGTGCCCTATCCGGATTCAGTCGGACAATGCCACGGCCGTGGCATACGTGAATCACCAGGGCGGGACAAGAAGCTCGGCTGCGGCCTCAGAGGTAGCTCACATTCTGCGGTGGGCATAACTCCACATACCGGCAATCTCCGCCGTCCACATTCCGGGCGTAGAGAGTTGGCAAGCGGACTACCTCAGTCGTCAGGGATTGGACCAGGGAGAGTGGTCCCTGCACCCGGACATGTTCCATCAGATTTGTCTGAGGTGGGGTACTCCAGACGTGGACCGCCTAGTGTCTCATCTCAATCGGAAGGTGCAGGCCTTTGTGAGCAGGACAAGGGATCCCCTAGCGGACGCAGTGGTTGCCTGGGTAGCTCCGTGGGCTCAGTACGCCTTTCCCCCCCTCAAGTTGCTTCCGTGCCCTCTGCGCAGAATAGAAACGGAGGGCATACCGACCATTCTCATAGCTCCAGATTGGCCACGGCGTCCTTGGTATGCCAACGTAGTTCAAATGGTGGTGGACGTTCCCTGGCGGCTCCCGCTTCGTGAGGACCTATTGTCTCAGGGGCCCATCTTGCATCCTGCTTTACCCTCGCTGGCTTTAACGGCCTAGCTATTGAATCCCAGGTGTTGAGGGATCGGGATGACTCAGACTCAGTGATCCCCACCATTCTTAAGGCACATAAGGCCACTTCCAGGAAGATTTATCACCGCACCTGGAGGGCTTATATCGCCTGGAGCGAGAATGGGGGTTGGAATCCCCAATCTTTTTCGGTATCTTGTGTTCTGGCTTTCCTGTAGAAGGGTCTCGACCAGAAGCTGGCATTGAGCACAATCAAGGGTCAGATTTCTGCCCTGGTGATCTTTTTTCAGCATCCTTTGGCGACGCTTTCTTTGATCCGTACTTTCGTGCAGGAGGTTCGATCATGTAGGTCTCCATATCTGGTCCTACACAAAGATAAGGCGGTTCTACGGCCATCACCTTTTCTGCTGAAGGTGGTGTCATTTTTCCATATCAATGAGGACATTGTTCTTCCTTCGCTCTGCCCGCACCTCTCTCACCCTAGGGAGGTTGCTTTGCACTCCCAGGACGTTGTTCGGGCCCTGCGGGTGTATCTGGCGACCACGGCTTCCTTTCGGAGGTCAGATGCGCTTTTTGTAGTGGTGGATGGCCCACACAAGGGTATGGTGGCCTCGTCGGCCACTATTTCACGTTGGATTAGACCAGTGGTTCTCAACTCCGGTCCTCAGGACCCACCAACAGGCCAGATTTTAAGTATAACCTTGTGGAGATGCAGACTAGAATACTGCAATCACTGAGCAGCAAATTATATCATCTGTGATTATTTCAGTTATCCTGCAAACCTGGCCTGTTGGTGGGTCCCAAGGACAGGAGTTGAGAACCACTGGATTAGACAGACTGTGACCCGAGCCTATGCTGTTAGGGGTCTGGAGTCTCCTTTTCCGGTCACGGCTCATTCTACCAGGACGATTAGCACTTCCTGGGCTTTCCGACATCAGGCATCTGTGTCTCAGGTGTGCAAGGCGGCTACTTGGTCCTCGATGCACACCTTCTCAAAGTTTTACAAAGTTGATGTTTTAGCATCCTCGGATGCTGCGTTTGGCTGCAAAGTTTTGCAGGCGGCCGTGTGAGACACGTCTGGTTCCTCAGAGGGTTCTTTTGGTTGAAGTTCCTTTGTTGTTCTGTTACCCACCCCTCATATTTTTGGCACTGCTTTTGGACTTCCCACTTGTCCATGAAGCTGCTGTGACCGTCAATGAACGAAAGAGAAAACAGGATTTTTTACTTACCGTAAAATCCCTTTCTCTGAGTTCATTGATGGGCACAGCACCCACCCCTCTAATATTACGTTGCACTGCCTGTCATGAACTGAACTAGCAGTAGCAGGGTGAAGGGTTATCTGCCAGTGGGGACTGCCCCCTGGGAGGGGCTGTGTCTGTCTGTTCTTTTGCTGTTAGAACTGCCTGTTCTGCCTAGTCACTCCTGAAGAGAGGGCAGTATAACCCACTTGTCCTTGAAGCTGCTGTGTCCATCAATGAACTCGGAGAAAGGGATTTTACGGTAAGTAAAAAATCCCGTTTTAATGGTATTTAATCACCACTGGGTTTTTTTTTTGTTAAATAAACAAATAAAATTGAAAATTTTCAAAACAAAAAAAAAATGTTTTCAGTTATAAAATTTTGCTAACCAGTAATTTTTTTTCTTCACTGATGAGGCAGCACTGATAGGTGGCACTGGTAGGCGGCACTAATGAGCACTGGTAGGTGACACTGGTAGGTGGCACTAATAGGGGACGCTGATGAGGAGGCAGCACTAGTGGGCACTGTAGGGACTTGTGCCCTGACGATCACTGTAGATGTCCCTTTTAGAGAAGCTGGTTATTGGCTCTCTTCTCCTCTCCTCATGCTGTCAGCATGAGGAAAGGATTGCCAATAACCGGCTTCTTTTTACACCTGTGAACAGCAGTGATTGGACACAGCTGATCATGTGGTAAAGAGCCCCTGATTGGCTCTTTACCTCAATCTGTGATCAGCAGTGTCCTCCATCATATAACGGCCTCCCAGAACTAGCTGTCCTCACGGTAGCCATCATTCGGCTATAACGTGGTCGCCAAGTGTTTAACAAGGGTTGAGCATTTTTTTTTTTTTAGTCTTTGAAAGCACCTCTATGTAAGTTTGTGTCTATTCACACATTGGCATTTACAGGCGTATTAGAAGAGCAGCATTTACAGGCAGAGAAAAAAAAAACCCTCCAAAGGCATGTGCTTGAGAGAAGAAAAAATGAACAGACACGTCTGAATGCGCAGAAATGCTAGACACTTAGTGTTAGAGAGTTGAAAGAGAAGTTCGGATTTCAGAAGAAAAAAAAATAATACTCGCCTAGGTGGATGAAACATTGATTCCATGTTGCATCTGTTCCCCACTGCTTCTAAGATTGAGAACTGAGCAATCAAAGACTGCTGATCGCTCTGTTCTTGGTCTTGGACATTTACGACGAGAAGATTATGCGGACATTTACGGTTACACACTTATCTGTGTTTGAATGTATCTCCACGAAAGTTTCTGATTTTTTTTTTTTTACGAGTTGGGAACAATTTGTGAACCGCTGGTGCAATATCGGCTTACTACCGATGGCACTCCTGTCGATCAAGACCCTCCGGCAATATACTACCTCCTGTGACGACTAGTGTCTAACTCCATTTCTCGGTTAGTCCCCGAGAAATGGTGTACTAGTCGACACAGGTTAGTGACGACAAGTGTCCACATTTTTCTTCGG
>BLSH010122632.1:507475-519738 GCA_018402905.1 Glandirana rugosa | reverse complement strand
AAAATAAAAGTAAAAAGTGAGACAAATGTACAGCGAAAGAGAACAGATTGAAAGATACCTTGCCTTTTAAATGTCTTTGCTTAATCAGTGTTTGAAGAAGATCTCCTGGTTCCCTGATGGTTGATGTTAAGGTGGAACTCCTGTCTGATGGCCACAGTCTCTTTTCTCTGGACCACCAGGGGTGGGGCTGTACCTCTCCTGGCCATTCGTAGAAGAGAGGGAGTTTCCTTAGACAATGTCCAGGGCGGACCGTGGAGATACATGCTGCATAATCATGCATGGATCATAACTTGTTACTGAATTATGTTACATATTTTGTAGAATGGAATTTAATCTCAGCTTGCAATAAGCTTTCATTTGACTCCAAACATGAGAAGTCTAAAACCTTATAGGACCCTGGGAAGGGAATGGACTAATTCTATCCTTCCGTGGATGACAAAGGGTAGACGTTTACACTTAAATTATCCGGACCGAAATTCTACATTCAAATATGTCATGCTCATCACTCTGGCGTATCTATAGCAGAAATTATGACTGTATGTATATTTTCATGTAAGTTTAAGCAGCAAGATAGAGTCACTCACAGGGCAGACCTGCCAGGGTAATTTATGGGCCAACAGCATGGTCCTGTATGTTGGTTCAAGATAAGGGGACAGAGCTTTCCTGGCCATAAACCGTAATCAGAGTATCAGCTCTTTTTAAATTGGCTCTCTACATTCCACAGGGGGTTGAGGAAGGAGACCAGATGTTCTGGCAGCCATGTTAGAAGGAGAGAGAGAAAAAAAAAACTTAATTATCTACCTAGCTTCCCTTCCAAGATGGAGTCAGTGTTGCTTAGGCCTGGCATCATTACCTTGCGTGGATCTCACGCATGATACCATCACAATGACATGCTTGGAATGTCTTTTTTTTTGGGGGGGGGGGGGGTGCGGGTGCAGGGGGGAGTAACAAAAACAGTAACTGAGAAATAGGAGATGTTTCTTCCCAGGGCTGTGTGAGTGGCAGATAATACCCTTATCTCATGCATGGAGCAGAAGAAGCTTCACACTCCCCCTCCTTTCTTCACCAGCTCTCCCAGGATTGGCTGCTCCACACCACAGCATGATTGGGCATGCTAAAGTCATGTGGTGTCTTTCTTGAGTTTTTTGACTAGATGTTTCTCAAAACTCTGGAATAGCAAAGTAGGAAAGTGTAGAGGTGGGCGGGGAGTCTTGTGACATCACAACTCCACCCACCGTGCTCCAGCAAAGATTCCAGAGTTTTGTGGGGCTGCTACTGCTGAAGGGGGTGACATTTGCAAGGTAGGGATACATACAGGAGGCTTGCATGTATATATACATTAATACTGTGCCATTAGTTTATACTGGGTGAGTAGTAGGTTTACATCCACAATAAGCTGCGTAGGTGGTTTTCACTGTCAGGGCGATAAGGACGTGGAACTCTCTTCCACAATTGGTGGTGGCAGTGGGAAGTATTGATAGTTTTAAAAGACTCTAGGACGTGCATCTTCGTGAACACCACATACAGGGATATGGGAAATGATTATCGACACTGACACATACACCTTCACATATTGAACTGGATGGACTAGTGTCTTTATTCAACCTTACAAACTGTGATGTCCACAAAAGCCAGTACATCTTCCTGGTGAATTGCAGACATGGTGGATTCAGTGTAGAATTTCTGAGCTTGAATTAGGACATTCATTTGGGATTAGGATTCATGAACAAGTACGAGTAAAACCCCTGATACTGTTCTGCCACAGGAACTGGGGCAATTAAACTTTGATATAAAAGACCCAAAATAGCTACCTGGAGATCTCCTAATCTGTGTGATGACATGGGCAGGTTGAAAGTGACCACCTGAGGGACTTCTCTTTTTTTTATTTCAATTAACAATTTTTGTTGTATATAGGAAAGGCATAGGTTATACAGATACAGTCATAATTCAAATATAGAGAGCATACATCCGGGTTGGAAACATTACAGTATTGAGGTTAGACAAGGTCAGTTGACAAAGGAGTATCCTATAGTGCTGCATATGCCGTATAGGTGCTCGGTACTTGGGTACCTCGCCCATCTAGAGAATTACCCTCCCTCTGTGATGAAAGTATGTCCATTCCAGATAGTGAACTATGATTCAAGAGCTGCAACCTAGTTTAATGACTGAACTACAACAACCTAAATTACCTTAGTAAAGAAGAAAAGAACCCCCAATGAACTAGGGCAAACACTGGGGAACTTTCAGTAGGTAGGAAAGAGAAATAGGAAAGAGGAAGAAATTATGTCTCACCAGTCTCCAAAGATGCGGTCACGGTGCGTCGTCCTGGCAATGCCACAGCCCCCGTATCCAGTCATGTGCCTCCAGCCTATCCTGTATTCTAGCAGTCATACTCTCCATTGGCTCAACCTCTTTTATTCTGGCATATAGGGCATCGGTGGTGGGGGGACTCTGTCTCTACTAGTTTAGAGCGACTAAGCAACGAGCTGCTGTCATAATGTGCCTAAGGAGTTTTCTGTGCTGCCTGGCCAACTTCGGCACTGACAGTCCAAGCAGGAGTGTCAGGTACAGAAATCCCAAACAGATTCTCCAAACAGATTCTCCAAGAGCTTCCTCACCATGCGCCAGTAAGGAACCAGCACAGGGCAACTCCAATAGATATGAAGTAGCGTGCCCCTGGCTCCCCCGCACCGCCAACAGCAGTCTGAGCTAGATGGATAGATGGCATGGAGTCTATCCGGCGTCATGTACCAAGTGTAAATAATTTTGTAGGCATTTTCCTTATACACGGTGCAATTGGAGCTCTTGGCAGCATGAGACTAGACCGCACTCCAGGCCTCTATAGAGAGTTCCTCCCCTAGCATCTTCTCCCACCTTCTCATGTATGCCTGTTTATTGTGCTCAAGCTGTGGAACCGCGTTAAGTATCCGGTATATGTTTGAAATCTGTCTCCTCCCTGTCAAGCCCTCCAGGACTATCCCCTCGAATGGTGGGGGGGGGGGGGATTGCAGGTTAGAGGTAGTATCTTGAGCAAAGTGCCTGAACCTGGAGGTAACCATAGAATTCCCTACGGGGGATCCCAAACATTTCATGAATGTCAGGGAATGACAAGAGTTTACGGGTGCAGGGATCGACTGTGTGGCCAAAATGGAAGAGATTTCTTGTGGCCCATGGTGCAGACATCTGGTGTGTGAGGCCGGCTGGCAGTCTGGGGTTGTAGAGGAAGGAGGTCAGTAATGATTTATCAGATTGTAACCCATGATTCCGGGAGAGTTTTAGCCAGAGTGATCTCAGGAGTGACATTGGTCCCAGCAGCCTTCCTGCATCAACTTCCCTCCCCGCACCCCACAGCAAACTGTTTGGATGGGACCGGTGCCATCCAAATTTCTCCTATCATTCACGGACAGACGCAGCTCTCCATTATGTGTGTGGTTTATGCTGGTCTCACTAGGAGTTAACTAGGCAGGGAAAAGAAACAGCTGGCCCCTCCCATGGGGCCGCCCTCTCTTCCCAGATAAACCCCCTTTATGGAATAGCTCACCAGTTTCAATGCCTAGTTTTCAAGGAGGTGACCTGGCTTCCCTTTAGGGGAATTGCGGTCTTGATTGTGACCGTTTTTTTCTTGTTATCTTTTTAATTTTATTTTACTACTTCTATCAAGCAATGGATCTGCTATGAAGAAGCCGGCCGGGGCATAGAGAGTCCATGGGCTCTGCACTTTCCCTGGCCTGGCCGACCGATGCGAGCCAGTCCCGCTGTACGGGGACCCGCCGCATCATGCCCGTTCCGTGCGGGCGGCCTGGGGTGACCTCCATCTGAGCCCAGTCCTGGATTGCGATTCGGTAGGGCGATTTCTGGCCGGCAGCATCCCGTCCAGGCAAGGGCGGAAGGTCTGCGAATGGGTGGCTATCCACTGCGCTCGTCAGGATTGGTGAGTGAGAGTTCCTCCCTCCCCCCCCCCCTTTTCAGGGGCGGAGGGGGGACCAACGACCCTTAAAAAAAAACATCTGGGTAGCCGCTGGTTGGGGTGCGTGGAGCCCCTTTTCACCGCCTCCCCACTCCCCCCCGCACCGCACCCGATCGTTGGCGCCGTCCGTTTGCATTTTCGCCGCCATGCGGCAATCGGCCGCCATTTTGCCGTAGCCGAGGACATGCTGGGCCTATAGAGCTTTCCCTTTAGCGCTCAGAGCGCCCATTTGCGGTACTACATGTTCCCTGCAGGTGGTTTTCGGCCTCTAGTGTTCATCGGCGGTCATATTGGAGTCCCCTGCTACTGCAAAAAACGTGTTTAAAATGTTTTGCTTTCTTTTTGGAATGGTGTGTGCTCCTGACGGCGCGGCTCTTCTGACGATCCTCAAAAGTTACAGGCAGCAAACAGCAAGTATAGCTGGGCTCTCCTGTGGGTGCTGGTGGCGGCGGGTGCAGTCCTCCTGGGTCTCCCTGGTGTGCTGTGGGGCGGTGGTGTGCGGCTGTGTGGGGGTGCCTCAAGTTTTAGTATACACCTGTGTGTTACTGATGAGGGTGATTTGAGGGGGAGAACAATGGCAGACTATACTGCTGAACCTGCTGAGGAGGACTCAGCAACGGCGCAATCTGCGCAAGGGGCTTTTTTGGACCAGCTGCGGGCGGTCTTTAGTGAATTTCTCCCCCGGGCGGATGTCGCCCACCAGGCCCCCATGAAGCGTTCTCCTCCCCCTTGTTCTTCAGGGGAGGATTCTGATCCGGAAGTGGCCTCTGGGGTCACAGGGACCCCAGCAGACCTATCTGATGGGGAACTGGGTCCCTCGGACGGCGGCTGCGCATGAAAAAGCACTGGTTTCCGCCATTATCACTGGAATTCGCTCTACGCTGCGACTGAGCCAAGATGGCGAATCGCAGACATCTGCGTATGTGTGTGGGTCCTCCAGGCCCCCAAGGCTTACCCCTATGATCAATTTTTTGATCAGTTTTTTTATCGTGAATGGCAGCGTCCGCAGCATTCTTTTTCCCTGTCCAAACTGTTTGCCGCTCGCTATCCTTTTGAGGAAAGCTTTTTGAAAAAGTGGGAGTCGCCTGTGGTGGACCCGCCGATAGCTCGCCTTAATAAGGCGACAACCATTCCGCTGGAAGGGGCCCCTTCCTTCAAGGACCCCTCTGACAGAAAGACAGAGGCACTGTTAAAGTCGCTCTTCCTGGTGGCAGGCTCTGCAGGCCAGCCCTGGCGTCCGCCATGGCGGCGCAATATCTGTCTGAGCGTATGGCGGAGCTCCAGAATGATCTGGACTGCAGCCGCCTGATGGATGCACCGCAGAGGGCTGATTTTTTGCATCAAGGTTTCAACTACCTTTGTGATGCGGCCGTGGATTTACTGCCAATGTTGTCCAGAATAGCAGTTTTTGCCGTTATCCTCAGACGGGTACTCTGGTTGCGTTCTTGGTCCGGTGACCATGCTTCCGAAAAAGGTCTCGCAGACCTTCCCTTTCAGGGTGAACGTCTGTTCGGTCCACGGCTGGATGATATCATTAAGGATTTCACAGGAGGTAAGAGCACTTTCCTCCCAGAGCCCCGGAGGCGGAGGACAAGCCCCCCTTCAGCCTGATGGGTTGCTTTCACCCGGGCTTCGGGTGGGGGGACGTCTTCTGGGGTTCGCAGACCGGTGGCTTGCTCACATTCCCGACAGGTGGGTCCAGGAAGTAGTGTCCACCGGGTACAGGATAGAGTTCAACACTCTACCCCCCAGACAGGTTCTTCCCATCTAACTTAGGGCTCCCGCAGGCACGCCGGGAGGCCCTCCTCGGGGCTGTCCAGGCACTCTCGGACCAAGGGGTGATCGTGCCAGTGCCTCCAGTGGAGAGGTTTCGAGGTTTTTACTCAAACCTGTTTGTGGTCCCCAAAAAAAAAGGGGGGGGGGTCCGGCCAGTACTGGACCTGAAGGCCCTGAACCGATATGTGAAGGTGCGGAAATTCCAGATGGAATCTATCCCCTCGGTTGTGGCCGCCCTCCATCAGGGGGAATTTCTGGCGTCTCTGGACATCAGGGATGCGTACCTCCATGTACCTATTTGTCCACGGCATCAGCGTTTCCTTCACTTTGCAGTGGGAGACCTCCATTATCAATTTGTGGCACTCCCTTTCGGTCTGGCCTCAGCCCCTCGAGTTTTCACAAAACTGGTAGCTCCGGTACTGGCGTTACTGCGCCAGAGAGGCATTGCGGTAGTAGCCTACCTCGACGACCTGCTCCTGCGAGCGGAGTCCGCTTCGGTTCTGGAGGAGAATGTGAGAATCACAATGACCTCGCTGCGGGACTTCGGCTGGTTGCTCAACCTGCAGAAGTCGACTGTGTCTCCATTCCGTTGCCTGGAGTATCTGGGTCTGATTCTGGACACAGAACAGGCCAAGGTGTTCCTTCCTCCGGCCAAGTTGCTGTCGCTACAGTCGGCAGTGCGAACCCTCCTGTCACACCGACGGTCTTCATTACGATTCTGTATGTGGGTGCTGGGGCTCATGGTCTCGACTTTCGAGGCGGTACCTTGCGCCCAGAGTCGCACTCGTCTTCTTCAGCGAGCAATTCTGGCTTGGTGGGACAGGTCCCCTCGGTCCTTGGACCTTCTGATCCGTCTGAACTCCCAGACCAGGGCGTCTCTGACCTGGTGGCTTCGGGACTCGGCGTTGACTCAGGGGAAAACGTTCCTGCCCCTTCAGTGGGTGATCATCACCACGGATGCCAGTCTTTCAGGCTGGGGAGGGATCCTGGGACAGCTGTCTGCCCAGGACCGTTGGTCGGCACAGGAGGCTCGCCTCCCCATCAATGTACTGAAACTGAGAGCAATCAGATTATGCCTATCTCGCTGGACAGTGAGATTGCAGGACCGTCCGGTCCGAATTCAGTCGGACAATGCCACAGCAGTGGCGTATGTGAACCATCAGGGCGGCACAAGAAGTCCAGCAGCTGCGGCGGAGGCAACTCTGATACTGCGTTGGGCGGAACGTCACGTTCCGGCAATCTCCGCCATTTACATTCCAGGTGTGGAGAATTGGCAGGCGGATTTTGTCAGTCGCCAGACACTGGACCAGGGAGAGTGGTCCCTCCACCCGGAGGTGTTCAACCAGATTTGCCAAGATGGGGGACGCCGGAAGTGGATCTCATGGCGTCCCGGTTCAATCACAAGGTAGAGACCTTTGTGTCCAGAACGAAGGATCCATTGGCAGTGGCCACGGACGCTCTGGTAGCCCCCTGGGGCCGTTATCGACTTCTGTATGCCTTCCCTCCGATAAAACTGCTACCGCGCCTGATCCGCAGGATAGTGGCGGAGGGAATACCAATAATCCTGGTGGCTCCGGATTGGCCTTGGCGCACTTGGTACGCCGATGTGGTGCAAATGGTGGCAGACGCTCCCTGGCGGCTTCTGCTGAGAGACGATCTTCTGTCTCAGGGGCCCATCTTGCACCCTGCTTTACCTTCGCTGGCTTTGACGGCTTGGCTATTGATTCCCAGGTGCTAAGAAACAGGGGAGTCACTGACTCAGTGATTCCTACATTGTTGAAGGCTCGCAAGTGTACTTCTCGCAAGATTTACCACCGCACCTGGAAGGCTTATATAGCTTGGTGTGAGGCGGAGGGTCATAACCCTCACTCTTATGTGGTGTCCAGTGTCCTGACTTTTTTGCAGCAGGGCCTGAACAAAAAACTGCCTTTGAGTACTCTTAAGGGCCAGATATCGGCTCTGGCAGTTCTTTTTCAGAGACCTTTGGCCTCGCACTCATTGATTCGTACCTTTGTTCAAGGTGTATGACATGTGGCGCCTCGGGTGAAGGTTCCGTTGGCGCCTTGGGATCTGAATTTGGTGCTTTCTGTACTTCAGAAACCGCCTTATGAGAAAATCAGGGAGATTTCCTTACAACTGCTGTCGCAGAAGGTGGCTTTTTTAGTAGCCATCACTTCCACCAGACGGGTGTCTGAATTAGCAGCACTCTCGTGCAAGTCTCCCTACCTAGTCCTGCATAAGGATAAGGCGGTCTTGCGACCCTCGCCTTCTTTTGTTCCTAAAGTGGTTTCTTCCTTTCACATTAATGAAGATATTGTTCTTCCTTCATTGTGCCCTCGTCCATTGCACCCAAAAGAAATTGAGTTACATGCCCTGGACGTAGTGAGGGCCTTAAGGGTGTATTTATCTGCTACAGCTTCTTTTCGAAGAGCTGGTGCTCTGTGCTGCCTGAGGGTCCGCACAGAGGTTTGGCTGCCTCTTCGGTTACGATCTCTCGTTGGATCAGACAGACCGTGACCCATGCATATTCTGTTCGGGGCAAGGTTCCCCCTTTTCCGATCATGGCTCATTCTACCCGGGCTGTTAGCACTTCCTGGGCTTTTAGACACCAGGCCTCGGTGTCGCAGGTGTGCAAGGGGCCACTTGGGCCTCGGTTCACACTTTCACTAAGTTTTATAAAGTTGATGTGTTTGCATCTTCGGATGCTGCTTTTGGCCGCATAGTTTTGCAGGCGGCAGTGTAGGCGCGTCTGGCGCCTCCTTAGAGGTTCTGTTGGGTACTGTTGTTAGCGTTTGCCCACCCCCTTTTTGACACAGCTTGGGGACATCCCCACACGTAATGGAGAGCTGCATCTATCAGTGAACGATAGGAGAAAAAGGGATTTTATTAAAACTTACAGTAAAATCCTTTTCTCCGAGTTCACTGACAGATGCAGCACCCACCCCTCTGTGCTCTATTCTTGTACGGCTTGTGTACGAACTGGTGAGCTATTCCATAGAGGGGGCTTATCTGGGAAGAGAGGACGGTCCCATGGGAGGGGCCAGCTGTTTCTTTTCCCTGCCTAGTTAACCCCTAGTGAGACCAGCATAAAGCCCACACGTAATGGAGAGCTGTGTCTGTCAGTGAACTCGGAGAAAAGGATTTTACGGTAAGTTTTAATAAAATCCCTTTTTTTTCGATTTCCGTCCACTTATTGTAGGAGCGTTGAGGAAACCAGGAGATCAGGGCTCGCAACTGGGCAGCTTGATAGTAGTGGGTGAGGTTAGGGAAACCCAACCCCCATCCCGTCTAGAGGCCTGCAGTACCGCCTGGGGGATCCTATGGCGCTTGTGGTTCCAGACAAATCTCAATATGTCTGTTTGTAGTTTGCGAAGGGCTACGTAGGAAATCGGAACGGGGAGAGTTTGAAATAGATAAAGCAGCCTGGGGAGAATGACCATCTTTACAGAGGCAATACATCCCAGCAGCGAGATATGGTGTGGCTTCCATTTCCGCAGTAGCTCGCTAATTGACGTGGATTGCGGGGGGAAAGTTGGCCTGATACAGAGTTTCATATGAGGGGGTGAGGAGGATTCCCAGATATTTCAATGATTTCTCCTTCCAGTGAAAGGGGAAATTAGCCTTCAAGTGGTTTACCTCGGTCAGGGGTAGGTTAATGGGGAGGGCCTCAGATTTTGAGGGGTTTATTTTAAACCCTGACAGATGTCCATAGGTCTCCAGCTCTTTTTGCAAATTTGGTAGGGATGTCCTGGGCTGGGTGAGGATAATGTCGTCCGCAAAGGGAGAGTCCTTAAAGTGGTTGTCAACTCGTGACAACCACTTTAACCTACAGGTAAGCTTATAATAAGGCTTACCTGTAGGTGCCTTGCATATCTCCTAAACCTGTATGGTTCAGGAGATATGCAGTGTTGAAGCTGTGCTGACGTCATGTCGGCACATGCGCAGTGAAGAAACTGCCTCCGTGCCGTTACTCCACTGCGACCGTGCCGTGACTGGCGGCTCCCACGACTCCGGCCACTCACCGCGCCGGAGATAGCGGCCCCGGAAAGAAGAGGGGCAAAAGTTGGACGCGGCCTGGAGCGGGGAGATCGCCAGATGCCGCAGGCTTCGCTTGCAGGTAAGTGGCACATAATGGGCTACTATGCGATGCATAGTAGCCCATTATGCTTCTAATTTACAGGGGACTATTGAGGAAGTAAACCCAATCTTGGTTTACTTCCTCTTTTAACTCCCTCCTGCGAACTGGAATGCCTCGGACATCCGGGTTGTTGCGGATATGGGCTGCCAGGGGCTCTACGCAAATGGCACACAGTGCTGGGGAAAGTGGGCACTCCTGGCGTGTGCCATTGGCCACCGGGAACGGGGAGGAAATGTCGAAGGGGGTTTTAACTTGAGATGTAGGGCACTTATATAAATGCCTGACTGCCTGGAGGAACGGTCCCCAAAACCCCATGTGCTGCAGGGTGGCGAACAGGAACCGCCACCCCAGGCGTTGCCTTTCCTAGTGTTGTCCCTCTCCTGTCGTAGGGGGACAAACCCCACTTGGTCCTTGTGGATCAAGGAGGGGAGCACCGAGTTTAACCGATTGGAGAGTAGTTTAGTGAAAATTTTCAAATCGGAATTCAGTAGAGCTATAGGACGGTAGCAGGCACATAAGGACGGATCCTTGTCTGACTTTGGGATTAGTTTAAGAAAGGAGCGCTGCATGTCCGTGGGCACCAGCGTTTGTCCCATGAACCCGTTAAAGAGCCTGCACATGTGAGGGAGTAGCCCAGGCAGAAAAGCTTTATAATACTCGTATGGTAACCCATCTGGACCGGGGGACTTATGGGATGGCAGATCTTTAATTGTCAAGGCTATTTCCTCCTCGGTGATTTCTGCATTAAGCGGAACTAAGTCAGTGCGCTGAAGTCTAGGGACCAGACTATCCTCCAGGTATCTCCACATTCTCCGAAAATACAGGAGATTGCGAAATATTAGGGTCGTTGTATAAATCTGTATAAAACTCTCTAAACACAGTCGCTATGTCCCACGGATGGGACCTCAGGACTCCCCTTCTGTTCTTTATCTGGTGTGGGGTAGCTAAATGGGTCCACTCTGCCAGTTTTCTGGCCAGGAGTGAGTGTGCCTTTTTTCCTTTATAATAGGTCTGTTTTAGCCTGGTCAAAGCCTTCTCAACCTGGCCTAGAGCTAAGTCCCTGAGCGTCGTGCGCAACTGCACTATTTTTCTAAGTGTAAGGGGGGATGTGTCTGCAACCTCTGCTCATGGGTCTTGAGTTCCCTCTCAGCTTGCAGCCTAGTGATCTGGGCATTCCGTTTCATGGCCAAAGAAATAGCTATGCAGCGCCACCTAAGGACCGCCTTGTGGGCTTCCCATAGGGTAGTGATATGGGTTTCAGGGAGGTTGTTTTCTGCCAAATATAATCTGAGGGTATCCTCCAGTTCTGATTTAGCTGGAAGGTAATGAAGGAGAAGAATGTTCAACTGCCAGCTGCACGGCCTGTGGTCTGACAGCCCCAGGTCCAGCGTAAGTAAGACTGGAGCATGGTCAGACCACTAGATCGGGAGAGCGTAGAGATCGAAGCGTTTTGTTATTGACAAAGAAATAGTCAATTTGTGTGTGTACGATGTGGAGCTGAGTAGTAAGTGTAATGGCGGGTCCCCGGATTCAGCACCCTCCAGGCATCGAACAGTGCGTGACGCCTAGTGAGCTGGGTTTTTTTTTCGAGTCTCACAGGGTTTGCGGCGGGGGGTGCTGGATCCCAATCCCAGGTGGTCTGCGGTGCCTGATTGAATCAAATTAAAGTCTCCCCCTATGACCAAAAGGTCGTGGGTCTGGTGGAAAATTCGGGCAAAAAGCCTGGTTAAAAAATGTATTTGGTGGACTGTCAGGGCATAAATCACACAGAACGTGCCTTTCGAGCATGCCACATTCCCCGTAGAACTATATACCTCCCCTGGGGATCTAGGTGGGTGTCCATGCAGGTAAACTGAGATCCCCGTCACAATAGTATTGCCACCCCTGCCTTTTTCCGGGGGTTAGATGCTTGATAGATTTGGGGGAATGTGTGCGAGGCAAAAGCCAGCGAGTCCCCCAGGTGAGTCTCCTGCCCCATGATGACCTCTGCCCCAGACTGCCGGAATTCCCTCAGAGCCAAATGCCTTTTCCTATTGGAGTTGAGTCTGTGGACATTTAGGGAAAGTACCTCAGCCATGATAACCACACTACAATCCTGGTATACTTATCTGGACTGGGAGTTGAGGTTATCCTTTTCCGTAAACCGAGACTCCCTTAAGGCCGTCAGACCCCGTCTCCAGTAGTACCCCGTCCTCTGAGTGGACCCCCTGAGCGACCGAAAACGGAGCGTGTGTAAGGGGGTTTAGATAGTTCGTAGATTGGGGGCCTTTTTCCGTCCCCACCGTTATGATAACACTGCCCCTAGAGTCAAATGGACGTACCTGTGGGTGGATCTAGGGGTCCCCTCCATATATCAAGATGCCCCTTACACCGTACGAGCTT
>BLSH010122632.1:455725-466191 GCA_018402905.1 Glandirana rugosa | reverse complement strand
AGGAAGAATATAAATCTGCCAAAACTGATAAAAAAAAAAATGTTTTTTTATATTTTCTTTTTGGATTTGAATTTTAGCAAAAAGTAAGAAATCGTTTTTTTTTTTTTCAAAATTGACGATCTTTCTTTGTTTATAGCGGCGATCAGAAATGACGCAGCGTTGATCAAATACCGCCAAAAGAAAGCTCTATTTGTGGGGAAAAAAGGACGCAAAATTAGTTTGGGTACAACGTCGCATGACCGCACAATTGTCAGTTAAAGCGACGCTGTGCCGAATCGCAAAAAGTGCTCTGGTCAGGAAGGGGGTAAAACTTTCCGGGGCTGAAGTGGTTAAAAGAACTGTTGCCTCAACTCAGGATTGGTTATACTATTACTTAGCAAATAACTAATAAACAGGGATTTGCTAAAGCTGTAAATAACGAATTGAATGCTTTAGCAGGGGATCTAAAGCAGAACACTGCAGTATGTCAGGAGTTATCTTAATGGCGTTTAGCAGTAAACATCAAGAAAGGTCATCAGCACTTCCCATTGAGTGCTTAGGGATCAGGCATTGTAAAATTGTTAAAGCATTAGGCCTCATGCACACAGGACGTTTTTTGACTGTTTTATAGCAGCTGTTTTTAGCTGCAACCTTTTTTTCTACAGTCAATAAACCCTCCATCAGGTTATCCTATGTGTTCATGCACACATAGGCTGTTTTCAACAGTTTTTAGCAGTGACGTTTTTGAGCTGTAAAAAAACCCAAGACCAGAGGGTTCTGAGAGACGTTTCTCAGCTGTAAAAACGTTCAAATGCTCAAAATCGACCTCCAATGTTTTTGGACGTTTTAGATCAATTGGAAAAAAAAAAAAAACGCTGGCCCTTTAAAAACGCGCAAAAAAGGTGCTAATATAATGCTGGTAAAAGCTGAAAAAATCACTGATAAGCTACTGACGATTTTTGGACTTTAAAGTCCTGTGTGCATGAAGCCTGACAGTTTTCCCACACTGGAATCCCAGGCTAATTAAACCCCGTAGGAGTACAAGGTGTGCAATAAAATGCCTTACACAGGGCTAATTGATATTGCAAAGCGATTTAGGTTTGGTCTTTGATAACTCTCCTTGACCTGCAAAATATCTCGTCTTCCATTCACAATCTCTAAAATTTATATATCCATAAAATTATATATGATAAAGCTACATTGGTACTGGGTATATTTTTGAATGTGGAAGAAAAAACTGAGCAGATCAAGATCACACATGACTAGGCCATCATATACAGGAGATGGGTTAGATATCTTCCACTTCCTGGGTGACCTGCTTATCTGAGGGATATCATGTTTAGTATCTCTGGAATGGAAATTGCATACTGTACAATCATGTGGGTTACCAGATCATGACATGGGGTACACGTAAAATATTAATACATTTATAAAACTGTATCTATGGGAGAAGCAGCTGAACGATCATAAAATTGTGACATCCCATCAGCCACTCCTCAGGCCTTCTCATTGGTCAGATCATTTCAGTCAACACCCTCCTCAGGGACCAGAAAAGAGAGACCACATTAGTAGTCTGAAGCTCTCTTTTCTACCATTAAGCAAGGAACATTGACTAAGATTTATAAGAGCCACTGATCCATCTTGCTCATTGACTGGACTTTGGTCTTTAAGTATTTTCATTGTTAAAACCTTTTTGTTTTTCTGTTGCACTGTTGTATCTTTTCCTTTGTAATACCTTTTTTATGCAGATCTTTCACTTGCACCGTTTTTACCTTTTAATGTTATTAACAACTTCAGCCTCGGAAGGATTTACCTGACCAGGCCATTATTTCCGATACTGCACTGCGTTACTTTAACTGAGAATTACACGGTAATGTGACGCTGTACCCAAATAAAAATGATGTTCTTTTTTTCCCTCAAATAGAGCTTTCTTTTGGTGGTATTTGATCACCTCTGCATTTTTTTATTTTTTGCGCTATAAAAAAAGAGTCAATTCTGAAAAAAAAAAACAATTTCTCTTTCATTCATTGACAAACAGTGCTTCCTTATTCTTGACCATAGGGTTATACCGCCATCTAGAGGAGTAAGACACTAGGCAGAAAAAAGAATTTGGCTACGCCTATGGGGCAGTCCTAGGTGGTATACACAACCCCTCTCTGCCGTAGGCCTTCAGTTTTTTTTCTGCCTAGTCAGGAGTGAGGACCTAGTGCCCTGATTGCATTTTTCTTTTTTCTTCTGGTTTATATTCTTTTTCCTGGATTTTTTTTCCGGTGATTCTACAATCAACAGCCGGGATGGGTGACGGGCTGGTCATTATCCAGTGGTCTCCCCAGTTTGGCCAGCGAGCGCATGCAGACCGCAGCTACGTGCTAGGTCGGCCGCGACATAGCCCCACTAGACGGGGGCTGGCCCTGCAAATTAAACGTCTCTCGCGAGGTTGCGTAGGCCTGCGTCACAGCGTCCCTCATGGCCGACAGCCCCCCAACTTCCTGGTGGTTCCTGGTGTGGAGAGTACTGTCCCCCTATCAGAATTGTAACAAAATATGTATAAATATAAAATGCAGCGCTCCTAATCACTCAACATATAACTAATAAATATATAACCAGCTGTTAAAGTATAATACATGAAAAGTGCATATGTAAGTGACACGTTAAAACAATGAATTAAATGTAAATATTGGAAAAAGTAAGACACTGCATAAAGTGTCCGGAACAAGTAGCCCAGGTGTACAACTACATATAATTGTCCAGATAAATTAATGATAGACACCAAAGTGTCTAGTGCACAGAAGTTGATAAAGTGTCCAAGTGGCTGTAAACAAGTAAAGTGACAAGTGCCCAAAAGTACAAGTGACTTGTGCCAGCAATTGGAATCTCGTGAAGAATGCTCCACCGCAAATTAAAACTGCTTACCAGATACTGGTAAGAAACCAGCAAGAGACACTTGTATTAAAGATGTCCTCTGTAGATGGATTCTGGGATCATCACCGATACTTCATGGATTGGCATCGCTCCTCAATATTTCTCCAGCGGTTATTTCCACAGGGCCCAAGAAAAACGTGTCTCAGGAGTTTTCACCACATCGTAAAACAAAAGGAAATCTCTGCTGTTAGTTCCAGCAATGTCTCAGCCATTCCTGTGAAGCCCTGGATGGTGTTTTTTACAGGTGGGAGCCCCTCCTCTTTACCCCCACGCTGGAGGGTGATCTCTTCCTTCCTAGGACGCCACGTGGAGCAGTGCTAGACTGGGGTGGTGAGTCTGGTGGTGTCCCCTTCCCTTCTGCTACTGGCTGTGGGTGTCCTGGTCCCCGGGTGTGTTACCGGTTGGGGGGTGTCCCACTGCAGTGGTCTCCCTGTGTGGTGAGCCTCTTTCTTTTTCTCCTATGGAGTCCCAGGAACACTTTTCCCCACCTGACCCCCTTTCTGAGCCTGCAGGGCCCTCTGGGTCCCAGCCATCCATTCACGCACTGACGGTGGTCTTTGAGTCTCGGGTGGAGCTGGCTCTTGGGCAGGGTTTGTGACCGCGCTCCCTGACTTCTCAGACAGTGGGGATGATTCCTCTGCCCCTGTGGCTGCGCATGAAAAGGAGCTGGTGGACGCTTTGATTGCGTCCGTATGGGAAACTTTAAAAATGGTACCTGTCTCCTTTGACACCCACAAGCCATCTCGCACAGCAAAAGTTTTCCCCTACCCCTCTTATTTTGACAAGTTTGTCTATAAAGAATGGGAACGACTAAAACGACCCTTTGTGGTACCTAAACGCTTCGCTGTACGATAACCCTTTGAAGAGACGTACGTTTATTCAGGGGGTTCGCCATTTGGCTCCACCGGTGTGATCCCCTCTTCCACTGTGGGAATTGAATTTGGTGTTTTCTGTTCTTCAGAAACCTCCCTTTGAGAATATTCGGGAGATTCCCCTGCTCACCTTGTCTCAGAAGGTTGCCTTTTTGGTGGCCATCACTTCTGCTCGCAGGGTATCGGCATTGGCGGCACTATCTTGTCATTCGCCTTACTTGGTGATTCACAAGGATAAGGTGGTGTTGCGTCCTTGTCCATCTTTTCTTCCTAAGGTTGTGTCTGAATTTCATTTGAATGAAGACATTGTGTTGTCCACAACATCCGATGGAGTTTGTCTTGCACGCCCTAGATGTGGTCCGGCGATCCGGGTATATTTGGCTGCCACTGAACCTTTTCGGAGGTCAGACTCTGTGATCATGGATGGGCCGAAGAAAGGGCTGCCCGCGTCCTCTGCGACCAATTTCAGATGAATCAGACAAACAGCGACGCAAGCTTACTCTGTCAGAGGAAAGGTTCCTCCTTTCCCAGTTAGAGCGCATTCTACTCAGGCGCTTAGTGCATCCTGGGCCTTTCGTCACCAGGCGTCATAGACACAAGCTTGCAAGGCGGCCACCTGGTCGTCGATGCACGCTTTCACAAAATTTTACAAGGTGGATGTGCTGGCATCTGCGGATGCCTCTTTCGGCTGCAAGGTTCTGCAGGCTGCGGTTTAAGGGGTCTTTCCCTTCTGGGGGTGTCTAATTGTTCAGGTTGGGCTCCAGTTGTTCTTGTTGAGCTCCTGTTTTTCCTGGTTGGCCTGTTGTGTTGTTGGCTTCCCACCCCTCATGTTTTGGCCCTGCTTTGGGACGTCCATATGGTCGAGAATAAGGAAGCGCTGTGTGTGTCAATGAACGAAAGAGAAAATGGTATTTTTTACTTACCGTAAAATCCATTTCTCTGAGTTCATTGACAGACTCAGCACCCACCCCTCTAAGGAGTTTTTAATACTTCTGACACTGCTTGTTACGAAACTGAAGGCCTATGGCAGGGTGGGGGGCGTGTATACCACCTGGGACTGCCCCATAGGTGTAGCCAAGTTCTTTTTTCTGCCTAGTGTCCTACTCCTGTAGGGGGCGGTATAACCCTATGATCAAGAATAAGGAAGCGCTGTCTGTCAATGAACGCCTAGAAATAGATTTTATGGTAAGTCAAAAACCCCATTATTTTTTACTTTTTGCTATAATACATATACAAAAAAATATAAAAAAATGAATTTATTTATCAATTTAGGCCAATATGTATTCTACATATTTTTGTTTAAAAAAATCCCAATAAGCATATATTGGTTTGCGCAAAAGTTATAGCGTCTACAAACTATGGGATAGATTTTTATTTTTTTTTATTGTTTTTACTAGTAATGGTGGTGATCTGCGATTTTTAGTGGGACTGCGACATTGCGGCAGACAAATCGGACCCTAAGTGACACTTTTTGGGAACCAGTGACACCAATACATTGATCAGTGCTATTAAGTTAAGTGCATCCTCTGGAGGTGCTTTCTAACTGTAGGGGGAGTGGACTGACTGGGAGTACAGAGAGATCGTTGTTCCTGATCACTAGGGACAGACGATCTCTCTCTACTCTACGTTCTGCCTCCGTACCATGATCGCGGGTGGCCAGCGGACATCATGGCCGCCAGCCACACGCATTGGCTCTGATGCCGCGCACGCCCCCTGTATCTATTACATGAAACCTTGTACCGGTAGGGCGATTCGCGCAGTAGAGCCGCCTTGCCGCAGTACATCTGCCAACCGCCCGCCGTAGATTGGCAGTGGCAACATGGTTCTCCTGCGCAAATCTGTCACCTTACGGCAGGCGCAGAAGCAAGTATTGTGGGCGCACTCATGCTAGCGGGGAGCCAATCAGCGGGTGGGGTGGACTCTATGTCCGCCGGCCACCTGCGATCGCTCCCCCACAGTGACAGAATGGGGATCCGTGAATGTAAACAAGCGGATCCCCATTCTGACAGGGGAGAGGAGAGTGATCGTATGTTCCCAGTATATGGGAGCAGCGATCACTCTCCTCCCCCCAGTCATCCCAATATCGCAGTCCCGCTAAGAACCGCAGATCACCGCCACTACTAGTAAAATAAAATAAAAATGCCATAAATCAATTCTCATTTTTTGACGCTATGACTTTTGCGCAAACCATCAATATACGCTTATTGCGATTTTTGTTTTTTAATTTTTTTACCAAAAATATGTAGAATAGATTTTGTTTCTTTATATTTTTTTTAGATATGTATTATAGCAAAAAGTAACAAATATTGGGTTTCTTTCAAAATTGTCGCTCTTTGTTTATAGCGCAAAAAATAAAAACTGCAGAAGTGATCAAATAACACCAAAAGAAAGCTCTATTTGTGGGGAAAAAAGGATGTTGATTTTGTTTGAGTACAACGTCGCACAACCGTACAATTGTCAGTTAAAGCGACGCATCGCAAAAAGTGCTCTGATCAGGACACTTTTTAAAAGTGTTAATATTGTCTCAAATGCACTAACACAGAACTTAAAGGATGTAAACCCACCAAGCCTCCTGCATGTATCCCTACCTTGCAAATGTCACCCATTGCAGCACTAGCAGCCTTGCAAAACTCTAGAATCCGTGGGTGTCTCTCTTTGCTGGAGCTCGGTGGGTGGAGTTGTGATGTCACAAGACTTCCCACCTACCTCTATACCGAGAGCTGGAGAAGAAAGGAAGGGGGAGTGTAAAGCTCTGTATGCTCTGTGCAGGAGATAAGGAAATGACCTGTCACACAGCAGGGGAAGACTGGTCTCCTGTTTTCCCAGTTAGATGATTTTTCTCTTACTGAAAAAAGATAACAGGACTGCTCAGAGCTGGATTAACTTTTCTTGGCAAGACTGGGCACAGATGACATGTCATGCTATACCCTACTAAGCAGAATTATTAATTAAAATGTTTTTTTTTGGGGGGGGGGGTTTGAAGAGTGCTATTGTACTGTAAATCTCTGGAATATTCCTGTCTGTGATGGCAGTGTGTATTACAGAGATTTGTTAATCGCATAATTGTTTTTGTGAACGCTGATATTTATGATAACTATCTGGTGGAAGAGGTAGGAGTTGACTGCTTAGTTAATGAAACCCAGTGGCAGCGAGGTGTGAGTTTGACCAGTCATTTGTCACAAGTTCGTGAAGGTGACTCGGATCTGAAGCCACATCCATCACACATGTCATTAGCAAAGAGATCACCAGACCCTAGATATCTGAGGTTTAAATAAGACTCCTGTATGCTCACAAAGAAGGTTCTAATCCTTGGTAGCTAGATTGGAACATCTAATTCTAATCGCATTGATTTGAAGTGGTTGTAAATGTATTTTGTAATAAATGTTAATTAAGTAAATTGTTTAAATTCAGGATCATCCCAGGTTGAAGATAATGAGGATCATGAAGAAGAGGAGGATGAGGAGGAAATAGAGGAGGAGCTCACCTCAGTTCAAGTGTCTGAGAAAGAGTTTAACTTTTTGGACTATATGAAAAGGTTAGTTTTTAAATATATGTTTATTAACCACTTGCCGACCGCCCGCCTTGGATTGACGTCAGCAGAGTGGCTCAATATTGCACGCTCATTGTGTTCCGGGGGAACCCAGGGAGCGGGTAGGGTGGACTCTATGTCCGCCGGCTACCCGCGATCGCTCCCCCGCAGTGGCAGAACGGATCTCTGTTCTGACAGGAGGAAGGAATGTGATCGCAGGCTCCCTGTGTATGGGAGCCGCAATCACTCTCCTCCCCCACTCAGCCCAGCCCCCATACAGTTAGTAACACACACAGGGAACACAGTTAACCCTTAGAGCTCCCTCTGCAGATTAACCCCTTCCCTGCCAGTGACATTTATACAGTAATCAGTGCATTTTCATAGCACTGATCGCTGTATGGTCCCAAAAAAGTGTCAAAATGGTCCGACATGTCCGCCACAATATCGCAGTCCCGCTAAAAATCGCAGATCGCTACCATTACTAGTAAATAAAAAAATAAATAAAAGCCCCATAAATTAATTCTCATCATCCGTAAACTCGGCGACTTTTGCACAAACCAGTCAGTCAATATACGCCGATTGCGAGGAAGAATATAAATCGGCCAAAACCGATGAAAAATTTAGTTTTTTTATATATATTTTTTTTGGATATGTATTTTAGCAAAGTAAGATTTTTTTTTTTTTTGCAAAATTGTCACTATTTTTCTGTTTATAGCGGTGATCAGAAATGACGCAGAGGTGATCATATACCACCAAAAGAAAGCTCTATTTGTGGGGAAAAAAGAATGCAAATTTTGTTTGGGTACAACGTCGCACGACCGCACAATTGTCAGTTAAAGCGACGCAGTGCCGAATCGCAAAAAGTGCTCTGGTCCTAAAGTGGGAAATCCTTCCAGGGCTGAAGTGGTTAAAAGCGAATCCAGCAAGGCGGGTATTTGCATAGTTTGCAGCTCCCTTATTCTAGGAGTACCCTAGTCTCTTTGGACGGATTTTGCAGTTAGTTGTTCAGCTCATTTAGATTGCTTAATTTTCTTAGTATATACAGGAACAGACTGAAACATGGTGCTTTTAGAAAAGTTGTGCTATTACTCCCAGTATTTACATGTGGTGCTCAGTTTTAATCTAGGGTCTGGTTACCTTGGATTTTTCCTCTTTGCCATTATACATGAATGTTGCCCATTGTATAGCCTACAATCTTGTGTTGTCTTTAAATTGTTAAGGATTTGTTACAATCTGGAAATAACTAATATTGTTTTTTGTACCGTGCAGATTTGCCAGTTCCAGTGTGGTGAAGACCTATATTTTGCTGTTGAAGACCTATCCGCAAAATAGCTCTCATACCAACCATTGTGTGGTGAAGATGTTGCACCGTATTGCTTATGACTTGAAAATGGAGGCGCTGCTTTTTCAGCTCTCTGTTTTCTGTGTTTTTAACCGTATCCTCAATGACCCTGTAGCTAGTGCTTACAAGGTAAGAAATTTGAAAGATTTTTAGTAAGCAGATATAAGTGAACCCCCGGTGGGTCATCTGAATGTAATTTGAGGATCACGTTTGAGATCTTTAGCTCCAGTATGGTGGACTAGACAGCTTTTAGCCATTAAATGACCAGCCTTTACTTTAATGTTCATGACATACTTTGGCTGTGTGTTCAGGGATTTGACCCTAGAAGCCTATTCTGACATTATGGTGTTGCTTTATTAAAACTGGAGAATGCAAAATCTGGCGCAGCTCTTCATAGAAACCAACTTCCAGTTTTTTTTTTTTTTCTAGGTTTGTCAAGCTTAATTGAACAAGCTGAAGTTAGAAGATTATTGGCTACCATGCACAGCTGCACCAGATTTTGCAGTCTCCAGTTTTAGTAAATCAACCCCTATCTGACTTGGGCCTCTTTTAATTTATGACCCTTTTGTAAATGTGATGGCATCATAAAGTTATTCTATTTCATACTCATACAATTCAGGAACTTTGTCATTTGCTGTTAAAGGAGTTCTGTGGTCACAGCATACACTTTCATTTTACAACATCAGTATTGTAATAGCAATGCAATGGCTATTATTGACAATCAAATATTCCTAGCCCCGGCGCTGTTTGTCAGATCTCCCAAAGGCTGAAAGGTCCCCCAAACCTGAGCAGCTGACCAACTACTGGAAATGGATAACAAAATATAAAGACACAAGGTAGCGCTTCAAAGTACACCTGGGGACTGTAGAGCAAGGGACCCTTGTACCAAAGAAAGTCACCATATACTTTTAGGAATATAGTTCCAATATTTATTTTTCACTGGTGAAATGTAACAAATGGGCTCAGAGTTCCACTCCACAAACAGCGTCATTTGGTTTGTGGAGTGGAACTCTCAGCACCAGTGATTAAGAAACATTGAAACTTTATTTCTTGCAGTATATGGTAACTTTCTTTGGTTCAAGAGTCACTTGATCTACAGTTCCCCGGTATACTTTGAAGCGCTACCTCTTGTCCTTATATTATTGCCAATCCAATATAAGCTTACTTGAAAAATCTCTTGTCATGTTGGGAGTGCTGCCTTTCTGCTAACCATCTTTTTCCACAGCTTCCTGAATTCCCTGCATGCTTTGCAGTTTCTCCTCTGCGATTTACTTTCAATTTCTAAGAACTACATACCCCATAGTACCTTACTGCCCACGAGCTGTGAATCCTTTGCTGCCTTCTAAAATTCCTGCTGTCAGCACATCTATGGTTCAGAAGGCAGGCTGTGACACAGTAATGCACACTCGCAGGGCATAATGGATTTGTATCAAAGAATACAAGAAAATAAATGTGTGGGATTTTCACAACCATTCAGGTTAATGGAAGCAGGCTCACAATAATTTAAATTCAAACTGGAAATTAATATAGGATTTTATTTCTCTATCGTTCGTCGACAGGCACAGCGACTCTTAAGACTAAGTGGGTTATACTGCCCTCTCGGAGGGTACCCGTCCCCTTTGGGTCACATAGACCGGGCCCGGCGGCCAAGGTTCTTCCGTATGTCGATTTTCAGGATAAGTTTGTTTATAGGGACTGGGCTCGGCCCCTGAGCTCACTCCCCATTCCGAAGCATTTCACTGTGCGTTATCCCTTTGAGGATAGATTATTGAAGAAGTGGGCATCACCTCCCATGGTTGATCGCTCCCCCCCTATTGCGTGT
>BLSH010122632.1:438373-450592 GCA_018402905.1 Glandirana rugosa | reverse complement strand
CCTATCAGGAGTGACTAGGCAAAACAGATGCAAAAGCATCAGGGATAGGCTGGCCCCTCCCATGGGGGCCGTCCTCACCTGAGCCTATAAAACCCCCTGCTGGCCAATAGCATTCCGTTTTGTTTGCCTAGTGCAAAGGAGTTGACTGGGTTCCCTCTGGGACCTGCGTTTTCTGCATGTAAATTTTCTCTGAGGAAAAAATGAAGACTTCTATCAAGTAGCCGGCTTTGGCATAGATCGGATATCACGAATCCAAAGCTTTGCCCTGCCCGGCCACCTCCTGGCGAGCTACCCTGAAATGACAGGGGTACGTTGCTCAGGGCCCGTTCCGTGCGGGCGGCCTGTGGCTGTTGCCACTTGTGCCCAGGGTCTGGCTTTTGCCTTTCCAGTGGCCTTGGCCAGCAGCAATCCTTCCCGGGACAAGGGGGGTAAGTCTGCTACCCGCAATGCCTGTCGGACTGGTGAGTGGACCCCTCCCCCGCCTTAGGGCGTGGGGAGCGGCATCCGGGGCAGTTAAAATTTAGCGGTAGCTTTTTCCCTGTCAGGGGTGCACCTAGTAATTGGGTTGCCCCCCCACCCCTCACCCCAGCCCCCCCCCCGGCCTGCCACGTTCGCGCGGCGTTGCGCTTGTGATTCAAGGGGCCCTGGGCCTGTACCGGTGTTCCCGCTGGGAAAGTTTGTTCCCGCTGGGAAGGTTCGTTCCCGCTGGGAACGTTCGTTCGGATTGCAGTTTAGCCCCGCCGCCATTTTGCGGCGGTTGGCTCATGTTGTGCGGGCGCCATTTTCTCCCCGGTGGCGGTTTGTAGCATTGCGCCCTGTGTAACTGTGCACACTTTCTCCTCAGAGAAGCGACAACTGCACGTGTGGTACAGTCCCCAGGCGCGCTTTTTTTTCTCTCACAGCGCTGACAGGTTACAGGGCTAGAAGCAGCAGTTTTGGCTGGCTCCGTGGGGTGTTGGTATTAGTGGGCTTGTCCTCCCAGGCTCCCTGGTTGGTTTCAGGTGGTGGTGGTGATTACATGGGGAGGTGTCCCATTCAGGCCTATGTCTGGGGACGGCGAAGCTGTGGCTATGGACCCTGCAGCGCCCTCTGATTTTGAGCCGGCAGAGCAGCGCTCCGCACAAGCCCCTGCGGTCACTTTGGACCTTTTGCGGGCTCTTTTTCTGGAATTCATTCCAAAGGTGGTTACTGCTCCGGCCCCGGAGCCCCCTGCTAAGCGCTTGGCCCCCCATGTTTCCTCAGGCGAGGATTCAGATCATGAAGTCGCTTCGGTTGTCATAGGGACCCCCGTGGCACTCTCTGAAGGCGAATTGGTTCTCTCAGATACCGAAGAGAACCAGGGGACCTCAGTGGCGCGCGACAGGGCAATTGTGGCGGCGCTAATTGTTGACATTCGCCAGGCCCTGCGCCTTGATCAGTCAGCGGAGGCGCAGACTTCCACTTATGTCTGTGGGTCTTTGAGGCCTCCTAAACCCCCTAGGGCTTTTCCCTATGATCAATTTTTTGAGCGGGCAGTTTTTAAGGAATGGGGTTTCCCCAAAAATTCCTTCACCTTGCCTAAGCGTTTTGCGGAGCGCTATCCCTTTGAGGATGCTTTCCTTAAGCGGTGGGCTTCCCCTTCGGTGGACCCACCGGTGGCCCGTCTGAATAAGGCTACTACCCTTCCTGTGGAGGGTTCGCCCTCCTTTAAGGACGCGGCGGATTGTTGCACGGAAATAGTGTCTAAGGCTATCTTTCAGGTAGCAGGTTTTGCTATGCGGCCAGCTCTGGCCTCAGCAATGACAGCACAGTCTCTTTTTGAGTGCCTCTCCTCGGTGAGCAAATATTTAAGTTACAATTGTGCGAGGAATAAGGTGCAATACGTGGCGGAAGGCCTCCATTATCTGTGCGACTCCCTGCTGGACATCATGCCCATGCTGTCAAAACTTTCCGCTTTTGCAGTAATCATCAGACAGGTGTTGTGGCTGAGGTCTTGGTCGGGTGATCAGGCGTCTAAGAAGCGCCTCACGGACCTTCCCTTCCAGGGGGGTCGTTTGTTTGGACCGCAGCTTGACGAAATCATTAAGGATTTCACGGGGGGGGGAGAGTCTTTTTCTTCCGGAACCCAAACGGAGGGTCTTTCGCCGATGACAGGGCCCCCCTTTTTTTCTGGGCAGAAAAAGTTTTTTCGTGCACAGCCGGGGCGGGTTCTAAGTCCAGTAAGGCCTCGGCTGGGTCTGGTAAGAGAACCTGGCAACGGAAACCCGGTAAAGCGGAGGATAAGCCCTCAGCGTGATGGGTTGCCCCCGCCCATCTCTCGGGTGGGGGGCCGGTTATTGGAGTTGCGGACTGCTGGACAGCTCACATCTCCGATCGGTGGGTCCTAGATATGTTGTCCACCGCATACCGGATAGAGTTCAAAGCTCTGCCCCCAGACAGGTTTTTTCCCTCAAACCTGAGACTCCCGCAGGGGCGTCTGGAGGAGCTGTTAGGCGCGGTTCAGCGGACATGGGCGTCGTGGTGCCAGTTCCACTGGAGGAGAGGTTCTGTGGTTTTTACTCAAACCTCTTTGTGGTGCCCAAAAAGGGCGGGGTCAAGCCGATTCTGGACCTCAAAGCTCTGAACTGCATTGTCAAAGCACAGAAGTTCAAGATGGAGTCCGTTCGTGCGGTCGTTGCCGCCCTGCATCAAGGAGAATTCTTGGCATCCCTGGACATCAGGGACGCCTATCTGCACGTTCCCATCTGCCAAAATCACCAGCGTTTTCAGCGCTTCACAGTGGGAGACCTGCACTACCAGTTTGTGGCCCTACCTTTCAGTCTGGCCTCGGCTCCCAGGGTGTACACCAAGGTGTTGGCACCGGTCCTAGCACTGCTAAGACAGAGAGGTATCGCAGTGGTAGCGTACCTCGACGACCTGCTCTTGAGGGCGGAGTCGGCAGTGTCCTTGGAGGAGGACGTGAGAATCACGGCCTCTACACTATTGGACTTCGATTGGCTCATCAACCTGCAAAAGTCCTCGCTAGCCCCCTTGTGTCTCCTGGAGTACCTTGGTCTGATTCTAGACACGGTGCAGGCGAAGGTGTTCTTGCCTCCCGACAAGCTACAGACTGATCCGTTTGGACCACCAGACCAGGGGATCACTGACTTGGTGGCTCCAGGCTCCGGCACTGACTCTGGGGAAAATCCTTTCTTCCCCTCAACTGGTCGATAATAATGATGGATGCCAGCCTGACGGGCTGGGGAGGGGTGTTGGCTCAGTTGTCTGCTCAGGGCCGTTGGTCAGCTCAGGAAGCTCGACTTCCGATAAATGTGTTGGAACTCAGAGCGATCAGGCTTTGCTTGTCCCGTTGGTCGACGAGGTTGCATGGCCTCCCTGTCCGGGTTCAGTCGGACAATGCCACAGCTGTGGCATATGTGAACCATCACGGAGGGACAAGCAGTTCCGCGGCAGCTGCAGAGGCTGCTCTGATTCTCCGCTGGGCGGAACAACACGTTCCGGCGCTCTCCGCAATTTACATTCCGGGTGTGGAGAACTGGCAGGCGGACTTTCTCAGTCGCCAGACACTGGACCGGGGGGAATTGGTCCCTGCATCCGGAGGTGTTTCGCCAGATTTGCTGCAAGTGGGGCACACCAGAGGTAGACCTCATGGCGTCCAGGTTCAATCACATGGTCGAGACCTTCGTGTGCAGAACAAGAGATCCGTTGGCGGTCGCCACGGACGCGCTGGTGGCTCCTTGGGGTCGGCATCGGTTAATATACCTCTTCCCTTCCCTGAAGCTGTTGCCTCGGGTTCTGCGCAGGATGGCTGCGGAGGGTATTCCGACGATCCTGGTCGCTCCCGATTGGCCTCGGCGCACTTGGTACGCCGATCTGGTTCGGATGGGGGCGGACGCTCCTTGGCGGAGACCTGCTGTCCCAAGGTCCCATATTGCACCCTGCTTTACCCTTGCTGGCTTTGACGGCTTGGCTATTGAGGCCCAGGTATTAAGGGATCGGGGAGTCGCTGACTCTGTAATCCCTACTATGCTTAAGGAACGTAAGTGCACTTCGCACAAAATTTATCACAGGACCTGGAAGGCCTATATTGCATGGGCGAAGCGGGGGGTTGGAACCCTCGCTCTTATTTGGTGTCCAGGATGCTGACTTTTCTGCAACAGGGACTGGACAAGAGTCTGGCATTGAATACGCTCAAGGGCCAGATTTCGGCCTTAGCGGTCCTTTTTCAGAGACCTTTGGCTTCCCATTCGCTGATCCGCACATTTGTACAGGGTGTACTTCATGTGGCTCCCCAGTTTCGGCCGCCTCTGGCACCGTGGGATTTGAATCTGGTGCTCTCTGTTTTACAGAAACCATCGTATGAGAAGATTAGGGACATTCCCTTGTCCCTTTTGTCGCAGAAGGTTGCCTTCTTAGTGGCTGTCACATCCGCGCGGCGGGTGTCGGAATTGGCTGCCTTGTCCTGCAAGTCCCCGTACTTGATTCTTCATAATGACAAGGCGGTGTTGCGGCTTCCACCTTCTTTCCTTCCGAAGGTGGTCTCTTCTTTTCTTTAAATGAGGATATTGTCCTTCCTTCATTATGTCCTCACCCAAAACATCCTAAGGAATTTGAGTTACACTCTTTGGATGTGGTGAGGGCCCTGCGGGTTTATTTGAGTGCTACGGCTTCCTTTTGGAAGTCTGACTCGTTGTTTGTGTTACCCGGGGGCTCCAAATAGGGTTCGGCAGCCTCGTCGGCTACCATTTCCCGTTGAATTAGACAGACCGTGACCCATGTGTATGAGCTTCGGGGCAAGGTTCCCCCTTTTCCGGTCACGGCTCATTCCACAGGTCGGTCAGTACCTCTTGGGCGTTCAGGCACCAGGCTTCGGTGTCTCAGGTGCGCAAAGCGGCCACTTGGGCCTCAGTGCACACGTTTACTAAGTTTTTTTACAAAGTTGATGTTTCAGCATCGGCGGATGCTGCTTTTGGCCGCAAAGTTTTGCGAGCAGTGGTGTGAGTGCGTCTGGTGCTCCCTGAGAGGGTTCTGTTGGGTACAGTTGTTGTTTGCCCAACCCTCTAGTTTTTGGCACTGCTTTGGGACGTCCCCACGTGTCAATTAAGAAGAGCTGCGTCTGTCAGTGAACGTAAGAGAAAAAGGGATTTTATTATAACTTACCGTAAAATCCTTTTCTCTGAGTTCACGGACAGACGCAGCTCCCACCCCTCTGGGTTTTTTTTTTTGTTGCACTGCTTGTGACAAACTGAATGCTATTGGCCAGCAGGGGGTTTTATAGGCTCAGGTGAGGACGGCCCCCATGGGAGGGGCCAGCCTATCCCTGATGCTTTTGCATCTGTTTTGCCTAGTCACTCCTGATAGGACGACATAAAACCCACGTGTCAATTAAGAAGAGCTGCGTCTGTCCGTGAACTCAGAGAAAAGGATTTTACGGTAAGTGATAATAAAATCCCTTTTTTGTCTTTAATTCTTAATGAAAAATCGCATTGCATCGCCTGGTATGTGAGGGTGTCTATACCTTTTTATAGCTGTATATTTGCAGTGTAGATCTAAGGCACAGCTAGTTTCGAGAGATTTAGAGTGAGATTTGTTGATTTCACTACAGTACTGTCCTGCTTTCCTTGCTGGAGGCTCTGACAAATCCCTCTCATTACCAAGGTGGCCTCCTCCATACAGAAACTGCAGGATAAGACATGGTAGGTGAAGGAAATCGGGCAGTGCGGCAGACCACATGCAAAATTTTGTCTAGTCCTTTGCCCTCTGCCAGTCTTTTGGGCACAGTTTTCATATACTTTTCACATAACTGATTTGGATGATGAATAACTTTTAGTATAAACTTTGCACAATGTTTTAAATAAATACACAAGCGGGAATGTGTAGCTTTAATCATATTATGTTTGCATTTTTTGTGAGAATTTTTTACTGATTTGAGAAAGGAATAGAACAGAAAGTATCTGACTCATGACTGGCTGTGTTTCTGTCTTTACTGTTGGCTAAAGGATAAGTGCACTATCAAAGTGCACGTGTCCTTTTTTTTTGCCCCCCATGCCACCGCTGAGTATATCTTCTGATTACTCTCCTCAGAAGCATATTTACCTTGCCCATGGCCTGAAGTCTTTGCTTACATACTGTGCTGGCAGATGTTCCGTATGTAGGTGCAGTGTTGGCTCTGTGCCATTATTACATGGGAAGGGGAGTCTCATAAGGGAATGGTACATTTAGGGATTCCATACAGTGCCCCCCCTAGGAGAAGAGGTCTAATTGGACACTGAACTGACGTCAGTGGCCATTTTGGGTGAGGGAACTTTTAAATAAGGGCACCCACATAACTTTAGCATGCGTCTGGTGAGTGTCAAAGACAGGAACCCACTTGTGAGGTAGAGTGCAAAGTTTAGAGAAAGGTTCCTATGGAGTAAGGACAACTCAGGGGAGGCTTCTTGGTCATTGCCGATGCCTCCAGTGTTTGGAGCGGAGATGTGGTGCCAGTGGGAAGTGCTATGTCATTCTAACCTCTTCTTAGAGCATGCTACTCCCACTAGCCAAAGCTGTCCTCTGATTACGCATTTGCTGAATGCAGTACTGTACGTTTATGCACCCCTGTGCATGTACTGAATTTATCTATGTTACTGTGCCAAAGACTGTTTGCTTGTTGTCTGCTGCGCAATAAGATGGACTTCTATAAAAAGATACTGAGCATTATACGCAGTGTGTGGCTGGTTACTCTCAACTCAAGGTACCTAACTTGGGCCCCACCTACATGTACACCATTGTGAGGTAAGAATATTATATATGGTGGATGGTGGCTAGTTTAACTCAGAGGGGAGGGGGCTAAAAAAGGTTAACTGAACTTTGTTTGAAACTTTGTTCAGGTACTTTTTGATTAATTAAAATATAATATTATAGGTGCTGATGTTGTGGACAGTATCTTGGCAAACCTGAAGCCTGGATCTCGAACTAGGAAACAAATTATTAACCATCTTGTGCAGATGGGACTTGCTGACAGTGCACACGATTTCAAAAAAGAAATGTAAGCATTATTTTCTTATTCTGTGCATCTGATGGTAAGATACTTGCATTTCCTCTTATATTCCATAAGTATTCACTTACTCCTAGACAGTTTTATGCTCCAGCAGGTGTGTTTTTTATGCTAATGACTAATGCTTGGATAGATACACTTTCAGGCATCTGATGAGAATTATGTGTATATTACAGCCTTGATAGCATCAGTTTATATGTATGAAAAATGTATATCAGAAATAACTGGCTGCTACCACAAAAAAATATTAAAGGATTTCTGTTTTTGCAACTTTGCAGTAAGGGAACTCGAATTGTGCTCTGGACAGAAGATCAGGAGATGGAACTTCAGAGACTTTTTGAGGAGTTTCAAGAAACAGATGGTAAGTCCAATATTTTTGTTATAACAATAATAATAAAAATGTAATTGTTTTTCCCATTGTTTGTTTAAAGTTAGGTTCACACATTTCATAATGAAGGAAATGTATTATATTGCAAGAAACTGTGAAACGTAAATTATCATTTCGCCTGGAGCCAGTGCAGTGTTTATCAGTACCTAAGTTCTTTCCAACCTTCAGGACCCAACTCCTGTGTTCAGCCAAAATAGGACTGGCTATAGAGAATAATGGCCAATCAGCCTGTTCCCTGTCCTCACTTTGGTGAGTTGATTATGTTATTCCCTGTGGCCTAATTCTGTTTTCTGTTTAGTATATGCTAGAAGGAGAGCTTGGACTGAAAAATTTAATTCTGTGTATGATATGGTTTGGTGTAGGACAGGGATCTGCAATTAACGGACCTCCAGATGTTGCAAAACTACAAATCCCATGAGGCATAGCAAGACTTTGACAGCCACAATCATGACACCCAGAGGCATGATGGGACTTGTAATTTTGCAACAGCTGGAGGTCTGCTAATTGCATATCCCTGGTGTAGGATAAGGATACTTCAAGTTGCATTTATCGTTCAGTTTCACACCCTTTTTTTTTCATATCATTGTTATCATGAAGACAAAAAGACAGGAGCGCTGGATCCCATTAAAAGAAAGGCCACATTTATTTACTAAAAATAAAAGCACGCTTACATCACAGCAGCTCTGTGTCAGTTTGGCCTAATAGAGAGCAGAATATATTCCAAGTCCAGGGCTGTATGTCACAGCAGCAGTAAGTGATGCCAGAGCCAGCTCAAGCGAGACCTGCCAGCTGGTATTCACCCTGTATAGTGCCATGTCACCACTGTTCTGCCTTGTGGTGCACTCTACATCTGACGGGAGGTGGTAACACGTTTCCTCCTTTTCTAACCAAGCTGCAGGGTCCCTGGTCTTATCCCATGGTTCTTTCCTTTGCCCTTTGGAACTCTGCATACTAATTGCCCATCTTCACCAAAGACTGGAAGCTGAAGTGAATTGTGCGCTGTGGTAGTTGGTTTTATCATATCATTGTTATCAGGGTAATTTTTTGAGTGATATTTTGACATGCTGCAGGAAAAGAAAAGAGAACGAGCTACAGAAAACCAAGGGAAAAAAATGTACCAAAAGCTAGCAGAAAATAAATTCCTGTGCCAATCATACTGGACTTTCACCCAGGCTAGTTCCTAACACTGCCACGTTAATATGTACTGTAAACAGGATAGATCTGAACTTAAACAGGACTCAAGCTAAACATGTCATGAGAGGAATATGTGGGCTTCCATTGCTAACCTCCTGAAAAAAAATAGCTTTCGGCTTTTATGCTGACCCTCTGTGGAACTTTAAAAGTGGCTGAGCGGGGACAAATATGGAGATCGAGAATGAAAAGCATAAAGTCACAACTACTTATATATATAATTGTTTTGGATCAGAGACTTAAAGTAATGAAACAAGAGGATGTCAGGATAAGCGCCTAGCAATCAGCATTTTACATCTACTAAATTACTATGTCTATAAAGATTATCCTCCTTGTCAACCCAAACTGAACCTGTGGCTTGTTCATGCAGGCAAGGCTGCAATCTCCCCCACTGAGCTGTTGTGTTCTGACAGGGAGACAGCCCTCCGCCAGAACACTCCGGTCAGCACTCTCAGCCATTGGCTGAGAGCACTTATTGGGAGCCAGTTGGCTGCTGGTATTCCAGCATGCTTGTCCGACAGAAGTCTGACCGGCTGACATACACATGTTTTTATTGAACCGGGCGATGTCTCCCGACATTCGGCCTGTGTGTACTAAGCTTTAGCTCCATATCCTTCCCCTATGTCACAGGGCACATTAGTGATGTAGAGGTTGGCGGGATGAAACGTCAGCCGACATTTTCTGTTCAAAGGACTGGTAGTTTGGGCACCACTATCCTCCTTTTTTTCTTTTTTTTTTTTTTTTAACTGGAATTTTTTTTATTTGGGTTTATGGTTGGGTGACAAGGTTATGGTAACTTCTGACTTAGCCCAAAGTTGTTAAACTTGTAGGGTACATTTTAATGCAAATAGCATCAGATGGTGTAAAGGGAAGCTCTTATTGGGGACATTTACTAAAACTAGAGCAGACATAATCTGGAGCAGCTGTGCGTAGTAACCAATCAGCTGCTAGATTGTTCAGTTAAAGGATAAGTTCACCTTTTAACAAAAAATAATAAATAATACATATGTTTGCAGGTAAAAAAAGTGTGCATTTACTATTTTTTGTTTTAGGAGCCTGGAAAGCATTGCACCCACGATCAGCAGATCGCCGATGCCATGCAGATCTCCTGCAGACTCAGTATAAGCTGCCTGCCTGTCTTTTTTGTGAACCATAGTTAGGTTGAAAAAGATACAAGTCCATGTTGTTTAACCAGTAAAAAACAGAAAACCTTTATATACAGGGCCCTCTGATTCCTACTGTATTAAACTGTATTGTAAATGTACTGTCTGCCCTTATGTTGTAGAGCGCTGCGTAAACTGTTGGCGCTCTATAAATCCTGTATTATTCTAATAATAATACACAGCCCTATGCCCACAGTTCTTTATACCTATGAAACATGGTCCAGTTTGCTCCAACAGGGGAAATAAAATTCCTTTGTTATCACCCAGGAGGCAATTGGATATTCCCTGGATCAACACTCTCTGGTGTTACCAGAATGTTCATATACAGTTATAATTTGTGCATTTGGGAATGCATCCAGCTCTTTTTAAAACCATCTGCTGACCTGGCAAGAACTAGTTCTTCAGGGAGTCTATTCTACATTTTCACAACTATTACTGGGAGGATACTTTTTTCTCCAGAGCTAAAGAGTGCCCCCTGCGATGACCTGAAAGTAAATGACTACATCTAGTTCATTATATGGACCACTTATGTATTTATACATGATGATCATATCCCCCTTAACCACTTCACCTCCGGAAGAATTTCCCAGTTTAGGACCAGAGCACTTTTTGCTATTCGGCACTGCGTCGCTTTTACTGACAATTGCGCGGTCGTGCGACCTTGTACCCAAACAAAATTTGTGTCCTTTTTTTCCCCACAAATAGAGCTTTCTTTTGGTGGTATTTGATCACCTCTGCGTCATTTCTGATCACCGCTATAAACAAAAGAAGAGCGACCATTTTGCAAAAAAAACACAAATTTCTTACTTTTTGCTAAAATTCAAATCCAAAAAAAAAAAATAAAAAAACTTTTTTTTCACCGGTTTTGGCCGATTTATATTCTTATATTTGTGATCAAAAAAATCGCAATCGGCGTTTATTGATTGGTTTGCGCAAAAATGACCGCGTTTACGGATGGTGAGAATTCATTTCTGGGGTTTTTATTTATTTATTTATTTTTTACTGGTAATGGCGGCGATCTGCGATTTTTAGCGGTACTGCGATATTGCAGCGGACATGTCGGACATTTTTGACACTTTTTTGGGACCAATGACATTTATTCAGCGATCAGAAATTTAAATGTCCACTGATTACAGTATAAATGTCATTGGCAGTGAAGGGGTTAACTGTGTTCCCTGGGTGTGTTTTTACTGTGGGGGGGGTTGGGCTACCATGGGCATGAGAGATCTAACTGATCCCAGTGACAGGGATCAGTAGATCTCCCATGCCCCCACTAACAGAATGGGGAACCACCGTGTTTACATCGGCGGTTCCCCGTTATTTGCCTGTGGCTGCTCATCGCCGCTCGCCGGTGGACATCGGGTCCGCCCGAGCCACGGGCACACTCAGGAGGGCGGCGGGCGCGCGCCCCCTAGCAGCCATTCGCAGATCGCCGCCTTTTTACGGCGATTCTCGGCCAGCGTCCACACTGCCACCTTAAATATGTGGTAGGTAGTGTGGAACTGGTTAATCTCCTCATCTCAAGAGAGACTAAATTATGTTCCTTTAATCTTTCTTCATAGCTGAGGTCATCCGTGCCTCTTATCAGTTTTTGTTTTTAAAGGGTAAATTTTATTGAAATATTTGCACAATGTACAATAAAATCAAGCATTTGTCATGTCATTTTGTCCATAAATACTTATGCCCAATCATATTGTTACAAAGATCAATATATTAATAAAACATTTATCAAAACTTCAGGTGATAAAGCTGTCTATGCTCTCTCTAGTGCCCCTTGAGGCTAACTGAAAATAAAAGAGAAAAAACTTCATGTCATACAATACCATTGTTCATAGACACCAATGCATACACGATATATTCAGCTCAGATACTAGCAAACAATATGGCAGAATACACCCTGCTGCACGCACACTAGCAGGTTTTAAACCCCCACTTCTCCTGCTACCGCTCCCTCCCAACCAGACCACAGTTTATTAAAAAAATTTTGGCCATCTCCTGGTCACATACAGTCAGGTCCATAAATATTGGGACATCAACACAATTCTAATCTTTTTGGCTCTATACACCACCACAATGAATTTGAAATGAAACAAACAAGATGTGCTTTAACTGCACACCCTCCGTGTATATGTTTGACAACATTAAGGATGTGGTAAGTGGACTAAACCTACATTTATGGGAGTTTAATTCCGACTTTCAGACGTCAATTTCGTGTAGAACAAACAAAGTAAAGTTTAAGTAACACCACCACATATCTCGGTTTTTCTAATCTTAACACAACTACAGGGTTATAAATACCTGGACTGACATACACTGGTCCTCTACCGGTTTTAAAAAAATTATTTGACACCAGACCAACCCTCCCTCGCCATCGTCCTCTTCACCCCCAAATTTTGGACGATCACACGCACGTCGTCCCACATAAGACGGTATAACAAACGATCATAGACTCGACTTATATA
>BLSH010122632.1:353684-364897 GCA_018402905.1 Glandirana rugosa | reverse complement strand
GCATGCAGGTCTCCTACGTGGATGGGCTCAAACCCTCAAGTGTGCACCGATGCCTGACCCTGCAGGAGAATGGTAATTGAAATGTGACACTGTTCTGGAGGCTTTGGTAAAATAGGATTGAACAAGAAGATTGCTGGGACTATGGGAGTATTGAAAGCACATATGTACTGGATTGGGGGGGGGGGGCTTGGAGGCATAGGTATAATGGATGGGGGGGGGCGTAATTGGAATCATGGGTCTCAATCATACCCCCCCCAATCTATCATACCTATGCCTCCAATTCCACCCACAATTGGAGGCATAGGTATGATGGGGGGGGGGTGGAATTGGAGGCATAGGTATGATAGATTGGGGGGGAGGGGAGTGGAATTTGGAAGCCAAGGTATGATAAATTGGGGGGAGGAGTGGAATTGGAGGCATAGGTATGATAGATTGGGGGGAGGGGGTGGAATTGGAGGCATAGGTATGATAGATTGGGGGGAGGGTGGAGTTGGAGGCATAGGTATGATAGATTAGGGGAAGGGGGTGGAATTCAAGGCATAGCTATGATAGATTGGGGGGAGGTGGTGGAATTGGAGGCATACAGTGCTGCCCATAATTATTCATACTCCTGGCAATTTTGACTTAAAGTTACTTTTATTCAACCAGCAAGTAATTTTTTGATGGGAAATGACATAGGTGTCTGCCAAAAGATAATAAGACGATGTAAAAGAGGCATTTATTTACATTTGAGCAAATAGTGTCCAGTCCAAAATGATTCATACCCTTCTCAATAATCAATAGAAAAGCCTTTATTGGCTATTACAGCAATCAAACACTTCCTTTAATTGCAGACCAGCTTTTTGCATGTCTCCACAGGTATTTTTGCCCATTCATCTTTAGCAATGAGCTCCAAATCTTTCAGGTTGGAGGGTCTTCTTGCCATCACCCTGATCTTTAGCTCCCTCAACAGATTCTCAATTGGATTCAAGTCTGGACTCTGGCTGGGCCACTCCAAAACGTTAATGTTGTTGTCTGCTAACCATTTCTTCACCACTTTTGCTGTGTGTTTTGGGTCATTGTCATGATGAAATGTCCACTGGTGCCCAAGGCCAAGTTTCTCTGCAGACTGCCTGATGTTGTCGTTGAGAATCCTCATTTATTGCTCTTTTTTAATGGTGCAGTTTACTGTGATTTGGTTCCCTGATCCATTGGCTGAAAAACACCCCCAAAGCATTAGGTTCCAACCACCATGTTTGACAGTGGGGATGGTGTTCTTTGGTTTGAAGGCTTCTCCTTTTTTACACCAAATGAAGGAAACATCATTGTGACCAAATAATTCAATTTTTGTTTCATCTGACCATAACACAGAACACCAGAAGTCTTCTTTGTCTAGATGAGCTTTTGCAAAGGCCAAGCGAGCTTTTGTGTGCCTTATCTTGAGAAGTGGCGTCCTTCTTGGTCTGCATCCATGGAACCCAGCAGTGTGCAGTGTCCGTTGGATTGTCTGCCTTGAGACATTGCCACCAGCAGAGCCCAGATTCACCAGGATGGCCTTGGTGATCCTTGGATTCTTTTTCACCTCTCTAACTATCCTCCTGGCCAGCACAGGTGTCACTTTTGGCTTCCGACCACGTCCTCTGAGATTTTCCACAGTGCAGAACATCTTATATTTTTTAATAATACTTTGCACTGTAGCCACTGGAACTTGAAAACATTTAGAAATTGCCTTGTAGCCCTTTCCTGACTTGTGAGCAGCCACAATGCGCAGCCGCAGGTCCTTACTGAGCTCCTTTGTCTTAGCCATGACTGTCCACAAACCAACTGCAGATAGCTGCTGTTTTTCACCTGTTGAGTTGATTAAAACAGCTGTTCCCAATTAATCAGGGTAATTAGGATGCTTTAGAACAGCTTGGACTATTTGGAATGGTATAGAACTTTTGATTTTCCCACAGACTGTGACAGTTTGTAAAGGGTATGAATAATTTTGGACTGGACACTTTTTGCTCAAATGTAAATAAAAGCTGAGAAATGTTTCTTCCCCACAATAATGCCTCTTGTACATCGTCTTATTATCTTTTGGGAGTCACCTATGTCATTTCCCATCAAAAAATGACTTGCTGGTTGAATAAAAGTAACTTTAAGTCAAAATTTGTCAGGGGTATGAATAATTATGGGCAGCACTGTAGGTATGATAGATTGGGGGTGGGGGTGGAATTGGACACAGTGAGGCCGCATTGGTGGGCACTGGTCACACCGCAATGATGGTCACTGGTCATGCCGCAATGATGGGCACAGGTGAGGCTGTGTTGGTGGACACTGGTCACGCCGCATTGATGAGCACAGGTGAGGTTGTGTTGATGGGCACAGGTGAGGCTGTGTTGATGGGAACGGGTGAGGCTGCGTTGATGGGCACGGGTGAGGCTGCACTGATGAAGTTAATATTTATTTGTGTAACTTAATTCTGCATAAAACATTTTAGTGTCATTTCATGAGAATGTATAAGTGTGCGTATAGAGGCGGGATTAGGGCTGGGGCGTGGTAGGGGTTGGGTGGGGCAACTGGTGGCGAGTAACCCTTAAGGCCTGTCTAGTAGCTCAGGACTTGAAATTTTGAGCTCTGACTTAACCACTTCACCTCCGGGAGAATTTCCCAGTTTAGGACCAGAGCACTTTTTGCGATTCGGCGCTGCGTCTCTTTAACCGACAATTGCGTGGTCGTGCGGCATTGTACCCAAACAAAATTTGCGTCCTTTTTTTTCCCTCAAATAGAGCTTTCTTTTGGTGGTATTTGATCACCTCTGCGTCATTTCTGATCACCGCTATAAGAGTGACCATTTTGCAAAAAAACCCAAATTTCTTACTTTTTGCTAAAATTCAAATCCAAAAAAAAATATAAAAAAACATTTTTTTTCACCGGTTTTGGCCGATTTATATTCTTCCTCATATTTGTGATAAAAAAATCGCAATCAGCGTTTATTGATTGGTTTGCGCAAAAATGGCCGCGTTTACGGATGGTGAGAATTCATTTCTGGGGTTTTTATTTTTTTTTTTATTTTTTACTAGTAATGGCGGCGATCTGCGATTTTAAGCGGTACTGCGATATTGCAGCGGACATGTCGGACATTTTTGACACTTTTTTGGGACCAATGACATTTATTCAGCGATCGGAAATTTAAATGTCCACTGATTACTGTATAAATGTCATTGGCAGTGAAGAGGTTAACCTGCAGGGGGAGATCTAGGGGTTAACTGTGTTCCCTGGGTGTTTTCTTACTGTGGGGGGTTGGGCTACCATGGGCATGAGAGATCTAACTGATCCCAGTGACAGGGATCAGTAGATCTCCCATGCCTGCACTGTCAGAATGGGGAACCGCCGTGTTTACGTCGGCGGTTCCCCGTTCTTTGCCTGTGGCCGCTCATCGTGGCTCGCCGGCGGACATCGGGTCCGCCCAAGCCGCGGGCACACTCCTCAGGAGTGCGGTGGGCGCGCGTGGCCATTCGCAGATCGCCGCCTTTTTTCGGCGATTCGTGGCCAGCGTCCACACTGCCACTGTAAATATGCGGTAGGCAGTGTGGAACTGGTTATGGACCATAAGGATTTTACCCCCTTCCTGACCAGGCCATTTTTTGAGATACGGCACTGTGTCACTTTAACTGACAATTACACAGGCATGCAACGCTGTACCCAAACAAAGGTTATGTCGTTTTTTTCCCCACATATAGAGCTTTCTTTTGGTGGTGTTTGATCATCTCTGCCTTTTTTTTTATTTTTTGCGCTATAAACAAAAATGTCAATTTTGAAATATATATATATATTTTACTTTTTTTGCCATAATAAATATCCCCCAAAAAAGTCAAAAAAACTAATTTCTTCATCAGTTTAGGCCAATATGTATTCTACATATTTTTGGTAAAAAAATCGCAATACGTGTATATTGATTGGTTTGCGCAAAAGTTAGTGTCTACAAAATAGGGGATCGATTTATGGCATTTTATTTATTTTTTTATTTTTTTACTAGTAATGGCGCCGATCAGTGATTTTTAGCGGGACTGTGACATTGCGGCGGACAGATCGGACAACTAACTGACATTTTTGACACTTTTTTGGGAACCAGTGCCATTATTACAGTAATCAGTGCTAAAAATATGCACTGTTGTTGTACTTATGGCACTGGCAGGGAAGGGGTTAACACTAGGGGTAATTAAGGGGTTAAATGTGTTCCCTCATTGTGTGTTCTAACTGTATGGGGAATGGGCTGCCTGGGGAAACACATAGATCCTGCTTAGCAGAAAGACAGGATCTGTGTGATCTCCCCTGTCAGAACGGAAATCTGCCTTGTTTACACAGGCAGATACCCGTTCTGTCACTGCGGGGAAAGATCGCAGGTGGCTGGCGAACATCTAGTCTGCCCCACCCTCTGGCTCCCCCGCTGGCCAGTGGGTGCGCACGCACCCACAATAGCGAGTTCCCACGCTGCCGTACAGCTACGGCGATTGGCAGGAAGGAGCCGACCTGCCGCACTATAATGACAGCGACTGGTCAGCAAGTGGTTATAGCACCTCACTGCAGCACACATGTACACAACATTGTGGTGTGAATAAGGCACATAGAAAACAATTGTTTTCCATGTGCCGTTCAATTGACCTACGTACAGAAAACTGTAGGTCACTGCACGTGATGTGAAAAAGCTCTTAATTTTGAAAGCACAAGTTTTCTATAGGAAATTAGTGTGCCAATGTCTTCTAATGGCGATCATATACATGCATGTGCTAATAACGTTTCCTTGTTTTCACATTGTTACAGCTGTATGAAATAAGTATAATAAAGATCCTTTTTTTTTTAACCTGCAATCCATTTAAAATCATATGAACATAATGTAGCAGGAAAAGCCACAGCAGCCAAATAAACATATACATGTGGGCTTATGGTTAATTTTGCATTGTGGGTAACTGCTGGTAATTTGACATGGTTTGCTATGATGAAATTTCTAGCTTTTAAGGCACTGTGACGTTGTATGTTTACAAAGTGATACTGATAGGACTTTAAACAGTGGGCAGAGATATGGCCATGCTTTCACAGTGAACATTAAAATTCCAGAAAAGTTTTGAGGATAAGGTGAGTTCTATTGTTTTTCCCTGTTGATTTTTTTTATTATTATTATAAAGTATCACTTAACTATAATTAAAGTATGTGTCCAAACTGCTCAAATATTATTCAAATACCCAATCTAATGATATATTTCTTTGGACATCTTAAAGCGGTGTTAAACTCAAAAGCAAAAATGTAATATGTTGCAGCTTACCAATCCATAAATGTGGGCTCTGATGATTCTTTTGCGCTTCCCTTGTGCACAAAATATGGAAAGATTACAGAGGTAAGTGGCGCTGTCTGTGTATTCTATTGGTGGGTGTCTTATGAGCTGTAAACAATTTGTATCTGACACTTAAAATACGTAATTCCACACAAAATATTCATCATAGAGTAATACATCAAAATACTAAAGTGCTACGTGCTCAACTGTGCAAATTCCAAAAGGTAAAGTAAATAATTCAAAGTCCAACAAAATGCATCTATAAATTGGTGTAAAAAATAATCATTACCAAAAAAACATATTCCAGAAAAAACGAAAAGTGTATATAGAAAAAGTTTTTAGGCTTAGTCCCTCAGTCAAAAAAAGAGTTCATACACATAAAAGTACATAACGAATATTAAATTCAAAGCAATTGTGATGGCGTGTCAAAATCAAAAAATTACTGTTGCATATATTCAGATGTTTTCTTGTGCTTCAAAAGTGGATCCACACGTGCTCCCCCTTATGTATTCTTACCAGAAGCCAATACCCCTGCAGGGGTAAACACAAATGAAGAAGCACTACTGCGCTACCAAAAAGAAAAAATGTGACAGTGAACTCAAGCTGCTAACACCACAATTTCTCAAATTGTATATATCACTGTGTACAAAAAATGTGTAGCGCTGGAGAATAAATGTGAACAAACAATATAAAACAAATCGTACATGAACAGTGTTGAGACATAAATCACATAATAGTGAGCAAAAACAGGGTGGACTGGAATTCAACCCAATCCACACCTTAAATTGAATCATCCAATGATGATAACCACAATGAAAAAGAAAAGAAAAAAATGTCTTTATGAATGAACATAATGAATCTGTGTTCAAATAGATTAGTTCATAATCAGTCCGTCACCCAAGACAACACCGATAGAGTGACCAATATTTCCAGCAAATTGCAATTACCGGCATGCACTGTGCACCTCCACCATAAAAAATGGGTACTCTTACCGGATATAAGAGATTTCAAAGCGTATGGAATAATATTCAGGGTGGCTAGGTGGAGATCTAAGGTCTGTATGTCAACCACAGCGTTCCCGTATCCGGTCACCGATTTAGGCTTATACAGGCAAAACCTCAGGTACAATTGAGAACACCAACCAAGATTTCTGACGTGCCTCAGTAAGGATGCATAAACAAGCTCCACATAGCGTAATACTGTTGACCAGTGTGGTTTATTTAAAAAGTAGCCTCACCCGACGCGTTTCATACCCCTGTTGAAGTCCTAGCGGACGAAACGCATCGGATGAGGCTGACTTGCATATCTAACACTACGCTCCTGGTTTTATCTGATTGGAATTCCAATGCATCGGTCTATGGATTTGATCATGTAAGTGCAATACTTTTTAAATAAACAACACTGGTCAACAGTATTACGCTATGTGGAGCTCTTTTATGTATCCTTACTGAGGCACATCAGAAATCTCTGTTGGTGTTCTCATTTGAACCTGAGGATTTGCCTGTATAAGCCTAAATCGGTGACCGGATACGGGAACGCTGTGGTTGACATGCAGACCTTAGATCTCCACCTAGCCACCCTGAATATTATTCCATACGCTTTGCAATCTCTTATACCCTGCAGGTGTAACCTGCATGTATACACAAACTTCCCAGTGTCCTGGTCTCCAAATAGGGAACGTTCCTCAGCAAAGAATCAGTTTTTCACCATAGCATATGTGGAATAATGGACGGGAATACACATAGCGTACAGACCGTGGACTATGGAACGCAAACTGGCACAGACGAAAGAGATTTGTTTGTTTTCAGCCCATGTGTTGACATCAGGCTTGCGGTTAGCCATTTTTAACTGGTTTTAATATGTTTTTGGACTAAATAAATTAATTTTTTACTGGATTACGCTATGTGTATTCCCGTCCATTCTAATACATATGCCATGGTGAAAAATGGATTCTTTGCTGAGGAACGTTCCCTATTTGGAGACCAGGATGCCAGGAAGTTTGTGTATACATGCGGGTTGGCTTCTGGTGAGTAAGGATACATAAGGGGGGGAGCAAGTGTGGATCCACTTTTGATGAAAACATCCGTATATATGCACCAGTCACTTTTGGATTTTGACACGCCATCACAATTGCATTTTATTTGATATTCGTTATGTACTTTTATGTGTATGAACTCTTTTTTTTGACTGAGGGACTAAGCCTAAAAAAAAATGTTTATATTTTGTTTTTTCTGGAATATGTTTTTTTGGTAGTGATTATTTTTTACACCAATTTATAGATTAATTTTGTTGGACTTTGAATTATTTACTTTACCTTTTTGAATTTGTACAGTTGAACACGTAGCATTTTAGTATTTTGATGTATTACTCCATGATGAATATTTAGTGTGGAATTATGTATTTTTAAATGTCTGATACAAATTGTTTACAGCACATAATAAGACACCCACCAATAGAATACACAGACAGTGCCACCTACCTCTAATCTTTCCATATCAACTCATACTCCACCTAGTGGAGGTTTTAGAGGAAGCAGCGATTTCAATCACTATCAGCAGCGATATAATATCCTAAGCGCGAAATTCTAATACAATAAAACTTGTGCACAAAAGCCCAGTGTTGCCAGACTGCCCTGTGTGAATGAGCCATTTAAAAAAAAATCCAGGCAACCAGTGAAACTTAAGTGTTAAGCTACTAATCCTAATTCTCGTTAATTACTTTAACGGAAGAATATAATCCTTTGGGGTAGTTTTTTTTTTTTTTTTTTTAACTTTTTTGTTTATTCTCTGTGTTTTGTTTTTTTTTTTTGTTTTTGTTTTTGTTTTTTTGTAACAGGGTTTATAACTAACTTGTTGCTGCCTTTGCTATCTCCTACCAATGCAGATTTGTTGTATGCAAGATTACCTGGAATATGGAACAAGCATTTGGTTTTGTAATCCTTCTAGTTTTAAGTCCGTATGTGTTCAGCAAGCCACTTAACACACATGCCTTACAAAACATATCCATAACATCTGAATCCCTGCATGGTTATGATCTTCCACTTAACAGTTTTGCATGGGCAAAAGGAAATCAGTCTTGTGCCAGCCTCCGAAAAAAATGTATGAATTACCTTAACTTGCTTCACCCAGCTTCATCACAGTTCATCAAACCAGCACTGGTACTGGGCTTGATGAAGATTGGCTGCTTGCTCGAAACTGACCAACTCTATATTGATTTACTCAAGGATAAAGACACAAGAGAGATATATGAATTGCTTGATGAACAAATGAAGACCTTCATTCTCCAAGCCTATATTCACCATCACAATACTCAAAAACGTGTTATAGAATTTGAAATACTAAAATTCAACCTGGACTCTCTTCTACCCACAGCGCTACATCCACTTCACCAGAATTGTTCTGGTTTCCATAAAAAACAAAACGTCTTCCTGAATGGATTGAACTTGGGAGTGCATAAAACCGTGCAGGAGGCAAAAATGCACTGCAACTATCTAGGATTATCTTGTGCTGGTGTTTCTTCAAATGCTGGAAGATATTATACTGTGTCACGAAATGGCGGATATATTATGCCTCAGAAGGGAACAAGAGTGTGGCTGCATCACTGCAATTCTGTCTATAGGAGAAAGCGTTCAACTTCTCCGGAGTGCAGTAGTGAGAAGGAATTGCGTGTTCATAAAGTGATGAAATGGATTCCAGTGGTCAGTGGCTGGTACAATGCTGGTAGTGCCATTTATTATGCCACACAGGGCTGTTCTGAAGTAGCAGAAGATCGTGCGGTTGAAGCTTCTCTAGATCTAGGCTATGATGCTGTGGTAGCTGCTACTGGTGGTGCTACTAGTTTTGTCAGTGTTGGTGTAGGTGTGGCTGTAAAGCCTGCAATAAAATCTGGTGTGAAAAAAGCTATAAGCTATTTTAAAAGCGAGTCACAATAATGACATCTTACAGTAGTCCTCAGTGACTGCCAACCGTGAATATTTCTAAACCTTCTAATACAAGAAAAAAAAAAAGAAATCATGAAATACGTTTTCCATCAGCTACTTAAAGGAGAGATACACTCTCATGTACCTGTTGCCCAAAGGCTCCTCTGATCTTAGCAACCCTATCTATAATGATAACCTCAATCCTCTAATTTAACAGAGCAATCCAGGGATCAGCTTTATTAAAGGTATTGTTATAATCAGAGATGCCACTGAGGATGGAGAGAATCTATATGCATGAGTCTGTGAAAGTGCACCTGTCCTTTAATCACTTTCTGCAACCATGCTGCATTAAAATACCAAAAAAAAAACAATCAGTGCAGTGACTAATAATACTGTGCTTATGCTATAAATTTAGTGTACCAACATCCATAAGTGCTTTCACTACACCCCAACAAATATATGTAAAATGATGTAGCGCAATAAAATTTACTACAATCCAATCATAAAATAATGTCCATAGAATAAAGTGCATCCACCACCAAAGTGCTATGATGAATGATACTATCTTCAAATTCACCAGTTATTCTGGCTGTGTATGCACCCCCCATATGTAGGCAATAAGCGTTCACCTCACAGTATTGAACCCAATAAATCAAGGTCAAACAGCTCTTTTTGTCCTCCCTTGGGCTATACTGTATTATCATCTGTTCCACAGAATGGATACAGACATGGGTTCATCAAACCAATTGCTCCACACCACAAACTGAGTCCTATTGAGGAAGCCCAGTGTGTGGGCGTAACGCGTATAGGGGGTGGAGCCACGCTGGTACCTTGGAGTGAGGCCATCTGAGGGTCAGGCAAGTCTTTGTGGTGTGGAACAAGTGGTTTGGTGTACCCGTGTCTATATTGAAGCCTACATTGTAGCATTTTGTGTGCTTATTAAAATTCTATGTGTTTTTATCTGGGTGAAATCACCAAAAATATCGCAGGAACCTTTTCAAAATCAATGCAAGCTGCAGTCGCACCAATATGAATGGTTCCATAGCCAGAAATAGGGTGTGACTTGTCATGCAACCTTGATCTGACAAAGCGCATGACAAGTTGCACCAGTGTGAACATGGGCTTGATAAAGCATTTAAATACAGAGAGCACTATTCGTCCCATTCTATTTTTACATGTTAACTGTATTTGAATGTGGTGCCAGCCAAAGAGGGGGAAGCATTCTATGGAACAGTGGATAATATAGCCAAAGGGTGGGCAAAAAGAGCCAAGTTTCACCTTGATTTATTGGGGTCAATACTGTGATGTGAGCACTTAACTACACATGGTGGACGCATGCACAGCCAGAACAGCATCTGGTGGATTTCAAGATAGTGTCATTCATCATAGCACACTGGTGGTGGATGCTATGGACCCTAGTTGATGATTTATTTATAGTAAATTTAATTGTGCTATATGAGAACCAGTTTATATTCAAATGATTGTTACAGTTTAGTGAATTTAGCCACTGTCCTTCAGAATGTATTGCCTTCGTCTTGTTGTCAAACCATTCTTTCAAATGCATTTGATGAGGATACCATTTTAATCCAAATTAGTATTACATTATCTAATGTTTAATTTATATTTCTTTGTTGACTTAATTGCCTACTGCGTTCCAATAGACCCAAACTTAAATAAAGCAAAGTATAGATTCTTTATACAACGTAAGACGCAACTGCATTTATCATAGTGGCTATTCCTCCAGAGTCAATTTCCTATAGTAGCTATGCTGAATTATTTTTTCATTTGTATATTGCAGTCTATAAAGATTTTCACTGAAAAATCCTGACAATTCTGCTCTGTTGTATCATTGTTAAATATTATAAGAGTTTTTAATATACAGTACTATTTTTAGCAGGATTTTTAGTAAAACATAGTTACATAGTTACATAGTTAGTCAGGTTGAAAAAAGACACAAGTCCATCCAGTTCAACAAAAAAAAAAAAAAAAAAAAAAAAAATT
>BLSH010122632.1:283485-293566 GCA_018402905.1 Glandirana rugosa | reverse complement strand
CACAGTTTGAAGATGATTTTAGAACAGTTCTATGGCCTCTAATGTTAATTAATACTTTTCAGACCCATTTTGAAGATGATCTCCATTTTTGCATTTTTATGTTTTTATTTTTTTAAAAATATTTAAAGTTATTTCCCTGTCCCCATTTCTTTGTAGGGCACTTGTCCCACCCTTACCCACATTTTCCTTCCTTTTGAAGACCTCTAGGACCTTCCTGGGCTTTTTTACAGCATTTTTAAGATTTTTCATTAAAATTACCAGAACCCCGGACCCGAACCCGGACTTTTTTTGAAAAGTCCGGGTCCGGGTCCCGGACACCCCAAAGTTCGGTACGGACCCGAACTTTACAGTCCGGGTTCGCTCAACTCTAAATGTAAGGGGGCTGGCCAGCCACCCGCCCCAAATCCTGTGAAATCCTTTACTCCGTTTTCGGAGATCAAATGTAATCTTGTATAGGGGTAATGCCTCATTCACCAATTTCAACCATAAGTTTTTATTCCCTGCCTGTGAACTCTTCCACGTCAACAAAAGAGATTTCTTCGCGTAAAAGAATAGGATACGAAGGAGCCTCTTTGTCGAGACAGACAGTGACAGGTCCCCAAAGATTCCCAAAAGGCAGTTCTTAGGGTTAATAATATTAGGAAGGCCCAAGGCTGTCGAGATGAAGGAGCCAATGTCTTTCCAGAAGTGCTGTACAATCGGACATGACCAGAAACAGTGCAGGAAATCTGCTTGTTGGTTACAGCCCCTAAAGCATGTGGATGATAGGCCTATTTTATATAGTCTATGAGGGGTGAGATGGGACTGGTGGAAGACTTTGATTTGAATCACTCGGTCTCTAGAGGAAATTACCGAGGATTTGAAGGTGTCGGAGAATACAATGGCCTGTTTCACTTGCATGGACAGCTCCTTTTGAACGCATGATGTAGGTTCAATAGGTAGCAATAGATTCCAAATGCAAATACCACACATAGAATCTCCAGACCTATTACCTGCTTAATTGATGAAGAAATACTGAAGGAGTAGCCCACAACTGGCCATGAAACTGCTTTTAATCCAATTGTCCAATTACTTTTGGTCCCTTGAAAAAGGGGGGATAGCTATTCTCAAGAGGTGTAATTCCTAAACCCTTCCTCCGATTTGGATGTACATACACGCAAATTAAACCTGAGTGTGTGCATTTTCAGCCCATAACTATTATACAACTATAGCTTGAATACGTTTTGGTAAATACCTGAAAAAAATAAAATTGTGCCGGTGTCCAAATATATCGGGACTTAACTGTATTTTCGTTGGGCTTAAATTTTTCTTTAAATCCACATTATAAAGAAATTAATTTGGTAGGTTCAGATAAACTATGCAATGTTCATGACTGCAGCTGTTTTGCTCACATGTGAACTGCCATTATGTACCTAGAACTGTATAGTGAACCATAACAACTCAAAAAGAATTTTCCTTTTAAACAATTCTACCCAAAGGTGATATTCCTGGTAAAGGTAGGATCTGATTGTCTGGGTTGAACATTGAACATTCTATTTCTCACTGGTTAAAGTTCCCTTTCATTGTTCCTGCCCACATGGGGATTTAAAGTGTTTCCACCTCTCTGATACCTGCACTACGTCTAATTTACATCTGGTTTGAGCCTTTGCCACTTGTCCCGCTCTCCCCTAGCTCCCCAGTGATGACCCTTTTCCCATCCCCCCTCCCCCTTTTTTTCCTCTTCTCTTCCTTTCTCTCTTTTCTTTCTCGTACTTTCCCTGGGTATGCACAGATTAGGACACAAACCTGGTAACCTGTCTGATTTAGATTCATTTATGTTTAACGAGTATTGAGGTCCCTCAGACTTAGACGTCTATTTTAAGCTAACAGAAGCCTTGAAGATTATTTTCACAATTGTACTTTGCAAAATTTTCTAAACAAGTGTCAGATTTGTATACACTGATATGTTTAGTCTTGTTATTTGTTGTATATCCTTTAAATAAAAAATTTAAAAAAAAAAGTGTTTCCACCTAAGCTGGGGGTGTTCTTTTAACTCCTGTCACAGTATCTCTAAAATAATGTAAAAATATTTAGTGGGACCCCTCATCATAGCCAAAAGTAGATATGTGCAAGAATATAGCTTTTACGCCTCTTGCTGATGTTTGAGCATCAGGATTTCTGTATGTAATTTCAGGTGTTTGTTACACTTATTCACACATGCAATACATTCCTTATGGCAAAATCTATGGAAATTGATGGCAATATGCATACTGGCACAAAATACTGACCAGAAAAGCAGATTTTTCTATTTCTTTTTTTGTTTTAGTCAAGAATACACAGCACTTGTTTACGCACCTGTGTGTGCAGGCACATTGTAAACAATGGGCTGCATTTTAGATGTGTAAAAAAACAAAAATGCTGTACTGAGCTTTTTCAAGCTGCAGAGGCCTTAGGTGGTTTAAAGGTACATTGCAGTACAATGCATGGTCTGCTTATGAGGACCAGGCCTCCTTTTGAAATATTTGTTTTGAGGGGGCGACACTTTAAAAACATGTTTTGTTACGAAGGCCAATACATTTTTCATATCTTTTATACCCCTTGGCAGCATCCGATAGGGACTTATGAAGGAGTAGGCCTTTTCTGCAAAAGGTTTGACTGAGAAATTTTGTCTCATTCTATTTCATTTTCAGGAAGCTGGCAGCAAAAGACCCGTCGTTGGCCAGTGTCCACTTCCAGAATCTCTTGGAGCATCTGGACTTGCAGTATAATCATTTTTCCCAGAAGCAGGAATTACTGCAAATGCACAAATTGCGCCAATTCAAGTATGATATACAGGTAGCCATTGGTGCTCTGTTTGTAAGCTGTGTAATATAAGGGAAAATATTGTTGAATGGTATGGTGACACTAGAATTATTAGCACCTCATCCCGTTAATAGCGTATTTACAGAGGGTGGGAACAGGGAGTGAGGAAGGGGAAATAGGGTAGTTTGGTATGGGATTATAACGGTGCTTTAAGGCACAAGAGATTAGCAGCTGAATAAAATCAGCTTTTTATTGTGTACACATTGAAAAGTGCAATCATGCATAATAGTACAGATATCAAGAAGGTATAAATCCATAAACAGATACAGACGCGTGTATTATTGGGGTACAGTTTAGCTGTAATGGCGCTGTCCAATAATTTGGCGTCCTACATGTTTTTTTTGCCAAACAAGGCTTCCCCAGGGACTTAGCAGGCCATTTGCTAAATATCTAATATTCATGCAGAAAAGAAAGGAGAGGTTTTTATGACAAATTACATGATATATCAATACATACAGCCAACTTCAAGCCTATATCAAAAAAAAAATGTTCACCTCATTGAGCTCAACTGTGTTCCCCCGACCCCAAGCGGAATGGCTTCCAACCGCCGCCGCACGGGGGGCGCTGCGTGTCCACAAACAGTCCCAAGAAATTAGGACAATTTTAACTAAGTTTTGGCCACTTTTATTGTCAGATCCAACAGTGAGCCGCCATTTGGAATCTTATCCTCAAATCACTTACAAACGTGCAATGTCCCTCAGAGACCAATAGGTCAAAAGCCATCTCAATGTCCGCAGTGTTCCAATTATTGAAACTTGGGGCACATATGCTTGTGGTAAATGCCAGTACTGCCCCTACTTGGTAAATTCTCAAATGATTTTGCGCCCAAACGGACAAACACACAAGATCAAACACAAAGTAACCTGCCAAATGGTGGGAGTGGTCTACTTGGCTCTGTGCCTATGTGGAGCCTTCTGCATAGGCAAGACCAAGCAGTCCTTCTTAAAACGCACCAAAGACCATATACTGACTATCCATATAAAACAATCCACAACAGCACTAAATTTACACAGTGCCCTTATTTTGGCATTCTCCTTATGGCTTTTAATCTTAAAAGACACATTGATGGCATTTTAAAAATTATAGGTGTGTTCCCCTTTAATGTTGTTTTTTCCATTATAGCGAGTATGCTTGTGCTAATTATTGTCATTACAGCAAGTATGCTTTTGCTAATTATTGTCATCTTTATTTCATATATTGCTGTAATGGTATGTGCTATGTACAGAAAAAATTTGTGAATACAATGCTTATTGATCGCCTCATTGATCTCTCAAATGGCCTGCTAAGTCCCTGAGAAAGCCTTGCTTAGGCAAAACATGTAGGACGCCAAATTATTGGACAGCACCGTTACAGCTAAACTGTACCCCACTAATACTGTAAAATAAATAAATAAAGTCTGTATCTGTTTATGAATTTTTACCTTCTTGATATCTGTACTATTATGCATGATTGCACTCTTCAATATGTACACAATAAAAACCTGATTTTACTCAGCTGCTCTCTTGTGTCTTAAAGCACCACTATAATCACATACCAAACTTCCCTATTTCCCCTTCCCCACTCCCTGTTCCCACCCTCTGTAAATACGCTGTGTAATATAAACACACGGTCATAAGGGGCTTATTCAATGTAGATTTTGTATTTCTAAGTTATATCTCCACTGCAATTAACCATAGGAACTAAACAGATTTTTTTAAATGAACTGACTTTAGCAGATTGAATTTTGGATTGGTTGCTATTAGTGGTGCACCGAATAGAAATTTTGGTACCGAAAATGAAGGATGCACTGGGCCGAAAACCGATACCGAAAATTACAGTTTTTAAAAAATATTTAAAGGGTTGCTAGAAGTTATTGCTCATTGATTGGTTGCTAGAGATTACTACGCATTACAGCTCCCCATTCAGTTGCTAGAGGCTACTACTAGCAACTGAATGGTGAGCTGTAATGTGTAGTAAGCTCTAGCAACTGAATAGTGAGCTGTAATGTGCAGTAACTTCTAGCAACTGAATAGTGAGCTGTAAAATGCAGTAACTTCTAGAAACTGAATAGTGAGCTGTAATGCGCAGTAACTACTAGCAACTGAATAGTGAGCTGTAATTATTATTATTATTATTATTATACAGGATTTATATAGTGCCGACAGTTTGCGCAGCGCTTTACAATATTAGACCAGACAGTACAATTACAATACAATTCAATACAGGAGGCAGGGCCCTGCTCGTTGGAGCTTACAATCTAGGAGGGAGGGTTATGTGATAGGGCAATAACTGTGAAGGATGAGCTGATTGAGAAAATAAGGAGTGTAGTTGTTAGGTGGTGGCAGGATAGGCTTCCCTGAAGAGAGAAGTTTTCAGGGATCGCCTGAAGGTGGATAGATTTGGGGACAGATTGGGGTAGGGAATTCCAGAGGATGGAAGAGGCTCGGGAAAAGTCTTGGAGGCGAGTATGAGAGGAGGTGATGAGGGCGCTGGATAGCAGGAGGTCTTGGGAGGAGCGAAGAGGACAATTAGGTTGGTATATTGAGACTAAGCTGGTGATGTAGCTTGGAGCAGAGTTATGTATGGCTGTGTAGCTCATTGTTAGTCTTTTGAATTTAATTTGTTGGGCAAGTGGCAGCCAATCGAGGGATGGCAGAGAGGGGTAGCAGACTCTGAACGGGATGTAAGGTGGATGAGTCTGGCAGCGGCATTCATGATGGACTGGAGGGGGGTGGGTAGTCTATTTAAAGGTAGACCAGTGAGGAGGAAGTTGCAGTAGTCAAGGCGAGAGATGACCAGGGAGTGAATCAGGAGCTTTGTGGTTTCATTGGTTAACCACTTGCCGACCGCCGATCGGCATCTGACGGCGGCAAAGTGGTTCGTTCCCGCAAAACGCCGTCATACGACGGCGGCTGCGGGAACGAGTTTAGTGAGCGCGCGCGCGCCGGAGGAACGGAGGTCCGTGTATGTAAACACGGACCTCCGCTCTGTGTGAAGGGGGAAGGGCTGTGATCACAGCCTTCCTGTATACGAAGGCTGTGACCACTTCCCTTCCCCAGATAGTGCAGTCCCCCTACAGTTAGAACACGCCCAGGGAACATATTTAACCCTTAGAGCGCCCCCTGCAGGAAAGATCAGAATCCAGGATAACACCAAGAACCTTAACATGTGGGGATGGGTGGATGGTTGTGCCATTGCTCTTGACAGAGAAGTCGGGGGAAACGGCACGTGGGGGAGGAAATATTATGAGTTCGGTTTTGGAGAAGTTGCGTTTGAGGAATTAATGTGACATCCAGGCAGATATGTCTGTTAATAAGTTAGTGATACGTGAGGAGACTGATGGAGTGAGTTGGGGGGTGGAGAGGTAGATTTGGGTATAGTCGGCGTAGAAATGATATTGAAAGCCGTGGGATGCTATCAGCTGACCCAGGGAAGAGGTGTATATTGAAAATAAGAGGGGTCCAAGACCAGAACCTTGGGGGGCTCCGACAGGGAAAGGAAAAGGAGAGGAGGAGGTAGAATTGTAGGTGACACTGAAGGTGCGTTGGGATAGGTAGGACGAGAGCCACTGAAGAGCACAGTCACGGAGACCGAGGGAGTAAAGTTTTTTTGTGGAGGAGGGGGTGGTCAACTGTATCAAAGGCAGCCAAAAGGTCCAGAAGTAGGAGTATAAAGTAGTGTCCATTGGTTTTTGCGATTAGTAGGTCATTTGTGAGTAGGTCACTTTGTGCAGTAACTTTTAGCAACTGAATAGTGAGCTGTAAGTTACTACACATTACAGCTCACTATTCAGTTGCTAGAGGTTACTGTTCACAGATTGCCTCAGTGTCCTCCTTGTAAGCTGCTGGGTCCTGCCGCTGCTTTATCAATCCCCATCCCGCCTCCCTGCTCCTGACAGAAGAAGGGTGAGAAAGAAGAATGCACACACAGCCTGCTTTGATCTCCGTGCTCCTGACCAGAGAAGGGGGGCAAGTGGGGGAGCACAGAGAGCTGGCTCTGCTTCACGCCCTGTCACAGACTCACAGCCACTCTGGTCCTGACAGAGGGGAACAGGCTTGAGAACATGCAACCCGCAGCTGTGCCTCTGCTCTGTCCCAGTGTGGCCGCGGGACAGCAAGCAGGGGTGATCGGCTGCATACCCGCTACAGAGGGGCTTGGTGTCACCCTGTCTTCAGCTCCGAGAAGAGAGGGGAGGAGGAGGAGGGATGGGAGGACTGGGCGAGCCAAAATGACATCCCGCAATGGGAGGCACAGGGATGGACCCGGCCCCCTTTCGGTATTGGCTTTTTTTTTTTTTTCTTTCGGTCGATAGAAAAAACAGTTTTCGGCCAATAATTTTAGGTTGCCAAAATTTCGGTGCATCCCTAGTTGCTATAGGTTACTGAACTTGAATCCCAACTCAAACCAAAACGTTTTATTTAATTTTGGATAGAGCAGGGAAGGGTTAGAGCAGTGGTAGACAGCCAGTAGCCCTCCAGCTGTTGTGGAACTACATTTCCCTTGAGGCATTTCGAGACTGGCAGTTACAATTACTCCCAGAAGCATGATGGGACTTGTAGTTCTGCAACAGCTGGAGGGCTCCAGGTTGCCTACCCCTGGGTTAGAGCTTCTCTCAGGTTTTTATTGCTGTCTGTGTCTCTGTTGGGGAGTTTTCTCCACACTTCCTATCTAAACAGGAGGTGATGGGAAATGTTCTCAGTGTGGACACAGATGAAAATGCATCTTTAGTAGAGTGTGAAAGGGATATCATGTCTGACAGTGTTTTTTTTATTTCTGCCTCTGCCTTCCTGTCTGTAATGAACCACGTACCTGAGAGAGTGGAGCCTGTCTCTTGTAGGAGGAGACCTCTCATACAGCTCTGACTCAGAGCCCACTGGAATGGTAATAGTGGTCTCGTGAGTACAGCGAGGTAGGAGTCTTACTAAACAGCAGTAAGGCCCCTTTCTCACCGGGGCCACATTCGTGATAAAGTGCTGCTTGTTTTAGCGGAGCTTTATCGCTGTTTTTGGCCTCTAGTGAGGCGCTTTTAACCCCAAAAAAGGGGTTAATAACTTCAGTTTTTTGCAGCACTTTGAAAGCACGGCCCATTCATTCCAATGGGCGGGGGCTATATACAGCGCTCCCAACCCGCCCCAAAGATGCTGCTTACAGGACTTTTTTTTTTCCGTACCACAAGCGCACCGCCTGAGTGTGAAAAGACACACTGGAACGAATGAGTTGCAGTTTTCGGGCGGTTAGCAGAGGCTATTTCCAGCGCTAAAGCGCCTGAGGACCGCTCCAGTGTGAAAAGGGTCTAAAGCGCCGCTAAAACGAGGGGCCCCAGTGTGAAAGGGGTCTAAGAGGCAAAGTAGTAACTTCCTCTAACTTTTCTCTTCCATCAATCTGACTTTTTGTTCTTGTCCATTGTTGCTGTTTTTGATAAATGTGGATGTAATGTATGTATGTGGAAATCTCACTGACGCTGAATCAATGAAAAAAAATAAATGCGTCAGAGACAACCTTCCCTCAAATGGAGAGCAACTAATCAGCTTATAGTTTGATTTTCTAAGCTTTGTGGTAAAAATGAAAAATAGAAACTGGTTGCTATAGGCATAGAGAGAGAACTTGTCTCAGGCACGTTTTATCAATGTAAACGGTTTACATTTTAAGTAATTATGTGTTTGTCTGGTGTTTGATTTTAAAGTACATGTTTCTTTGGTTACATGTGTTTCAATCACTAAAGTCTTACATAAGGTTTAAGCCTCATGCATGCTGGGCTGTTCTAAACGGCAGGAGAAAATTAGCATCAAAAATGCACCTGAAAGCCATTGAAGCACAGCAAGCGCTTGGCCAGAATACTAATTTATTGAACGCTCAATCGCTTGATGTGCCAAATGCTTAGGCACTTTTACAGACATTTGGGCACATCAGGCTTTTTTTTTTTCTGCCAAAACGTTTTTGCTTCTGAGAGCGCTGGCAGTGATTTTTTTTTTTTTTTTTGCTGCCTCTCAACTTCTGTAAATGCCTGTGTGTGCATGGACACTATTAATAGGCATTTATAGCCAGAAAAGAAATGCAAAACACCTCTAATAGAGGCATTTAAAATGTTCTTTGTCCATGAGGCCTTAACGTTGAGCTCCAGGCAGATATAAAAGATGCAGATTAATGCAGCTCTCTATGTATGAATACCTACCTAAATGCCTAGAATTCATATTTATTTATTTTTTAAAATCTGAAGCTTTAATTATGAGGGATGTTCAAGTCAAACCAGGACTATTTGAGTTTATATAATAAAATAACACATTTCAAGGAGTGAAAACTGAATTAATTTTTTGACATGCTCCTCTGTTACATTTATACACTTATCCCAGCATTTAACTAATGTCTGGAAAGCTTCGTCATGGAAAGATTTGTCAGCACATCTCTGAACCATCCTAGGACAGCCTGCTTCACTTCGTCATCAATGCTGACCTCCAAGGAACTCTTTTAGGGGTCCAAACAGGTGAAAATCACTCAGAGCGAGGTTCAGGCTGTAAGGGGGATGTGGCAATACCTCCCAGCTGAGTTGCTGTGCACGTAGTGCAGTGAGCAGCATGAGCTTATGCTTTGTCCTTGAGAAACAAGAACAAAGAGAGAAGCGCCTCGAAGTGTAATAAGTTATGAAACATTTATTGCATACTGCCAAGTAAAAACTCACATGAAGTAATAGGATATTAAGCACATCGAGAGATCCAGACAGCTGATCCAACCCAGGGTGTAGTCATCCATCAGATGCAGAGCTGCGGCGTCTCGTGGTGCTCCTCACCGCGATGTAAGAATGCCGGCCGATCAGTGAGGAGACTCGAAGCGAGGCTAGGAGCGCACAGAAGAGAGATGTGGTAGGATGGCGCTACTTCCTCAGGCAATGGGCACATCCCTGCTCCCCATTGCCTGAGGAAGTAGTGTGGCTACCAGGACACTGTAGCCTGCCCGCTATCAAAACGTGTCGCATGGTTATGATGCCATCCTCCCACATCTCTCCTCTGTGCGCTCCTAGCCTCGCTCTGAGTCTCCTCACTGACTGGCCGGCATTCTTACATCGTGGTGAGGAGCACCACGAGATACTGCGGTTCTGCATCTGATGGATGACTACACCCTGAGTTGGATCGGCTGTCTTTTTCCCCTGTGGATCTCTTGACCTGCTTAAAGCGGAGTTCCACCCTAAAGTGAAAGGTGACCCCCCCAACATTCCACAATTGGCATGTCTTTTTTGGGGGGGGGGGGGGGGGGGGGGGGGGGGGGG
>BLSH010122632.1:272079-282325 GCA_018402905.1 Glandirana rugosa | reverse complement strand
GCCTTAACGTTGAGCTCCAGGCAGATATAAAAGATGCAGATTAATGCAGCTCTCTATGTATGAATACCTACCTAAATGCCTAGAATTCATATTTATTTATTTTTTAAAATCTGAAGCTTTAATTATGAGGGATGTTCAAGTCAAACCAGGACTATTTGAGTTTATATAATAAAATAACACATTTCAAGGAGTGAAAACTGAATTAATTTTTTGACATGCTCCTCTGTTACATTTATACACTTATCCCAGCATTTAACTAATGTCTGGAAAGCTTCGTCATGGAAAGATTTGTCAGCACATCTCTGAACCATCCTAGGACAGCCTGCTTCACTTCGTCATCAATGCTGACCTCCAAGGAACTCTTTTAGGGGTCCAAACAGGTGAAAATCACTCAGAGCGAGGTTCAGGCTGTAAGGGGGATGTGGCAATACCTCCCAGCTGAGTTGCTGTGCACGTAGTGCAGTGAGCAGCATGAGCTTATGCTTTGTCCTTGAGAAACAAGAACAAAGAGAGAAGCGCCTCGAAGTGTAATAAGTTATGAAACATTTATTGCATACAGCCAAGTAAAAACTCACATGAAGTAATAGGATATTAAGCACATTGAGAGATCCAGACAGCTGATCCAACCCAGGGTGTAGTCATCCATCAGATGCAGAGCCGCGGCGTCTCGTGGTGCTCCTCTCTGCGATGTAGGAATGCCGGCCAATCAGTGAGGAGACTCGGAGCGAGGCTAGGAGCTCACAGAAGAGAGATGTGGTAGGAAGGCGCTACTTCCTCAGGCAATGGGCACATCCCTGCTCCCCATTGCCTGAGGAAGTAGTGTGGCTACCAGGACACTGTAGCCTGCCCGCTATCGAAACGTGTCGCATGGTTATGATGCCATCCTCCCACATCTCTCCTCTGTGCACTCCTAGCCTCCTCACTGACCGGCCGGCATTCTTACATCGCGGTGAGGAGCACCACGAGACACTGCGGTTCTGCATCTGATGGATGACTACACCCTGAGTTGGATCGGCTGTCTTTTTCCCCTGTGGATCTCTTGATGTGCTTAAAGCGGAGTTCCACCCTAAAGTGGGACTTCTGCTTTAATGAAAGGTGACCCCCCCCAACATGCCACAATTGGCATGTCTTTTTTTTGGGGGGTGACCAGGGGTCCACTACCCCAAACCCCCCCCCCCCCCCCCGGCGCCGCAGCTCAGGGAAGGAAGTCCACCTTCCCCCCTCCTCCCTCTCGGTAATACGCCGGCCAGTCACAAGACGTAGCCAAAGCCGGGTGCCCACACTCATGATGTCGGCAACGCAGAGGGAAGGAGGGCAAAGAACGAGCCCTCGGGGCAACCGCATCGCTGGAGCGAAGGACAGACGAGTGGCTGATTATTAACCACTTCAGCCCCGGAAGGATTTCCCACTTTAGGGCCAGAGCACTTTTGCGATTCGGTGCTGCGTCGCTTTAACTGACAATTGCGCGGTCGTGCGACGTTGTACCCAAACTAAATTTGCGTCCTTTTTCCCCACAAATAGAGCTTTCTTTTGGTGGTATTTGATCACCTCTGCGTCATTTCTGATCACCGCTATAAACAAAAGAACAGGGACAATTTTGCAAAAAAGAAACACATTTCTTACTTTTTGCTAAAATACAAATCCAAAAAAAAAATATAAAAAAACATTTTTTTCCATCGGTTTTGGCCGATTTATATTCTTCCTCATATTTTTGGTAAAAAAAAATCGCAATCAGCGTTTATTGATTGGTTTGCGCAAAAGTTGCTGCGTTTACGGATGATGAGGGTTTCTGGGGTTTTTTATTTTTTACTAGTAATGGCGGTGATCTGCGATTTTTGGCGGCACTGCAATATTGCAGCGGACATGTCGGACCATTTTGACACTTTTTTTGGGACCATTGACATTTATACAGCGATCAGTGCTATAAAAATGCACTGATTACTGTGTAAATGCCATTGGCAGTGAAGGGGTTAACCTGGAGGGGGCGCTCTAAGGGTTAACTGTGTTCCCTGGGCGTGTTCTAACTGCGTGTGGGCTGGACTGGCAGGGGGAGGGGACTGATCACGGCTTCCACATACAGGAAGCCTGTGATCACAGCCCTTCCCCCTCTAACAGAACGGAGATCCATGTTTACTTACATGGACCTCCGTTCTTTCACTGTGGGGGGGACATCGTGGGTAGCCGGCAGCGATTGAGTCTGCCCTACCCGCTCCCTGCCCCCCCCCCAACACAGTGAGCGCGCCTCCGGTGGCGCGCGCTCACAGTGAGGGATATTGCAGCCGCTGTCATATGACGGTGGTTTGCGATATCGAGCCACTCTGTCGCCGTTAGACTGCGGTCAGCGGTCGGCAAGTGGTTAAAAGTCAGCAGCTACACATTTTGTAGCTGCTAACTTTCACATGGGTGGAACTCCGCTTTAATATCCTATTACTCCATGTGAGTTTTTACTTGGCTGTATGCAATAAATATGTCATAACTTATTACACTTAGGGGCGCCTCTCTCTTTTTCTTCTTTCCAGTGACTGTGCGCTTCGGTTTCAGCTCACCATAGATGGGTGCCCTTTTGTGTTATTATGGAAATTTTGGACTTTTAATATCTTAAATTAGATTTTTATATGTTGCGATATACATATTGAGTGTAGTGGATCTCCTGGCTGTTGCGCCTGACACTTGCTGCCACTCCTTGAGAAACAGGACGCCCTTAGTAATCAAACCAGCACATCACTCAGAAGAGGAAAGCTGTCTTGGTACCCAGCGTCTGCTAACTTTTCGAAAATGCAAATGTTCGTGAATGACTGTGTTCACCTTTCCGACAGAAACATTTTGTCTCTTGTGCAGTCTTTTACGACAGGTTTTGCGTGAATTATCCAGGATCAGGCATTATACGTGATGAATGTTCACAGGAATGACTGCTGCGGGCTGGGAACCACCACAGCCAGGATTGTCACTGACCGACTTATGGGCCACCTTTTGAAACCACTCAAATGTCTTACGGCAGCAGAGCGTCTCATTACCGTACTGTGCTTGAATTCTTCTGTAGATATCCATGGGTTTTACGCCTTCATTTACAAGAAACGTCATCATTACATGCTGTTTCATGCAACCATAATGTCTAGTAAACACAATGAGATTATTGGACGAATCATCATCCGTTTTTTTGTTTTTTATTGTGCGCTAATCTCATATCGAAAATGAAAAGGTTACTAAACTTACGAAAATTCTCGTACGACAGAACAAAAATTTGGAAGTGATGTAAATCGTATTGCATTTTTTTAAAGAAAACTTCTAATTAAACACACCTTGAAGTTTCTGAGGCCACATGGAAAAAGGTGTTTTATTGTCAGATGAGATTAAAATTGAATTATTTGGCCTCAACACCAAATTATATGTCTGGCAGAAATCCAATGCAGCTCACCATCCAAATAATGGCATTCTTACAGTAAAGCATGGAGGTGGTAATATCCTGTTATGGGGGTGTTTCTCTGCAGCAGGGACTGGAGCACTTGTCAGCAAAGAAGGAAAAATGGATGGGGCAAAATACAGTCAAATCATTGAGGAAAATCTGCTGCCCCCTGCCAGAAATGTGTCAATGGGAAGAAGGTTTACCTTCCAATATGACAGTGACCCAAAGCGCACAGCAAAAACAACCAACCAGTGGTTGAAGGAGAAAAAGGTGAATGTCCTTGCATGGCTTAGTCAGGGCCCAGACTTAAACCCCATTGAAAATCTGTGGAATGACTTGAAGACTGCAGTCCACAAACGGTCACCGTCAGATTTAACTGAACTTGAGCAGTTCTGCAAAGAAGAGTGGGTAAATATTGCAAATAGTGATTGGCTTGGGTGTGTTCAGATCGAACCCACCAGGAAGCCGTCACTGTACACCGCCAGTCATAGGAAATGAGGCATTTCCCGACCGGCAGCTGCACATACACACGCTGCCTATGATTGGCGGTGTACAGTGACAGCTTCCTGGTGGGAACACGACGAACCCATTCTTAATTGCAAAGTTTAGATGTGCAAAGTTAATAGAGACATATCCCAACAGACTAAAGGCTGTGATTAAAGCAAAAGGTGGCTCAAGAAAATACTGACCATTGATCCTTTTTCTAACTCAGTGATTTCTGTTTTCAATTTATTCTTTTCTGACATGTTATATCTTTCACTTGGATGTTATAAGTTGCATTAGTAAATACAGCTGCATAAAACAAAAACTGTGTCTGTCTTTATTTAAGGCTGCAAAGGCTGATTATTTTAAAGGGCGTGATTCTATACCCACTGTATGAATTCATCAGTTTTTATTCTTTCACTGTCCAGTCCCAGACTAGGGGTGGCAGTGTTGAACACCACTCTTACTTTTATATAATCTTTGTATTTAGCTGTTTTCCTGAAGTACAGCTTTGAAAATATTATTAGATTTAAAAAGCTGACCTGTTTAGGCCCCTTTCACACAGGCAATCTGGTAGATCCGCCTGTCAGTTTTTTAGGCAGATCTTCGTGATTGGAAAGTCCATACATCCCTAATGACAGGCAGGTGTAAAGGGACGTGTGTCCGCTTCTACCCGCATACCTCTGGGTCCGACAGAGGACCTGTCAGTTTCCATTTAGGCTTATCAGATCGTCGGAGGATAGTCGGGTGTAAATGGACAGCAGAGTCCGTTTTTACACCTGGCCGTCCATAGAGCAAAGTCGCTCTGTCCGTGTCTGATCTGACATGTATGTGTAATCTGCCTGCTCTGCTCCAATCAGCAGAGGACCTGTGAGCTGATCCCCTGCTGATTGGAATGGAATTTTCCCCATTTGAAAGGAGCCTAAAAGATTTAGCACACACTTCCTACTTAAAGGAGACGGGCATGCACTGACTTCAGATGCATGGAAATCATACAAGAGATCATAGGCATTGTGTCAGCCCTGAGTAGGCCAGGCCAGAAGAAACAGAATTTCATAAAAAAAAAAAAAAAAAAATCGGGTGCGGTATTAATGCAGAGGCAGGGGTGGGAAATTTTAATTTTTTTTCATTTTAAACTTCTCGTTAAGAGTGAACCAGTGCCCATACTATACTCGTTAAGGTATTAACATATTCTGGACAAGCAGTAAAAGTGATTTACAACAAGTCCTCATTTTACCTTTGTGGCTTTAGGCATTGTGGGGAAATTCATCTTCAAAGTTCAAAGAGCGCCACTGAGTTTACATCTCTTTTTCCATTTATTTTCTATGGCAGCCTTTTATCTGTCTTGGTGAGCTGCAGTGCTATTTATTTTGCGTGGCATCCCAATGCACCTCCACAAAACACATTCACTACAGTACATGCACAATGCACATTCACTACAGTACATGCACAACGCACATTCACTACAGTACATGCACATTCACTACAGTACATGCACAACGCACATTCACTACAGTACATGCACAATGCACATTCACTACAGTACATGCACAATGCACATTCACTACAGTACATGCACAACGCACATTCACTACAGTACATGCACATTCACTACAGTACATGCACAACTCAGTCACTACAGTACATGCACAATGCACATTCACTACAGTACATGCACAACACACATTCACTATAGTACATGCACAACAAGCTTTCACTACAGTGAAACCTACACTATTTTTTGTGCATCAAAAAAGTCTAAAAGTGTCTGTTGTAATCCTTGAGAATAAATGACTACAAAGTACATGCAGCTACAGAGGTCATTGAGAGCTTTTTTAACATCTTCCTGCTGGTCTAATATATATTTGGCACCAGGAGGGAAGGGGAATCCATGTGGCTCTGAGTGTCTGTGCTAAGAGCTTGCTTGCTGTGCCCTCTCAGCACTCTGATCAAGCTGTCACCAGCAGCTCCCATTCTCAGCTGTGATTGGGACCCAACAGGACAAGTTCTTGATCATGTGACTGCTGTGACAGCCAATCAGTGATTAGAGTTGCACCGATACTAAGCATTTGCATGAGTACTTGTACTCGTGCAAATGCTCTGATACCAAAACCTGCGCTGTGGTGTAATTTAAGCCCATACAAAAATGAATGGGCTCAGATTGCACTGCAAAAAATTGAATGTGGTTTGAACAGAAATGTGGTGGAATTCCTGTCTGAATCACATGCAGTTTCCTGCACCACTCCTGTGTTAAACCAGTCCTTCAGCTCCTGAATCTGGGTCTTGTTTTGGCCACTGGATTTTCAAGAAACTTGACATATTCTTTCTTCTTTTTGCGACCCTCCCGCTTCTCTGTAACCAACACAGGATATGAAATTAAAGAGGCAATCAAAGACGAAGAAGGAAAAGCGCTCCCACTGTCACATCAGCGCTGCATAACCTTGGTTCACACAGAAGCGTTTAGAGAAACCGCATGTGATTCGGACATCTTTAATTGGTATCAGCAAGTACTTGAGCAAAAGTATTGGTACTCATCTTTAAAAAAAAAAAAACAGGTATCGGTGCATCCGTAACAGTGATCATGTGATTGAGAAGTCACCTCCTGATTCTGGTGTTAACACCCACTCAATGGGCCGCTAGCGGGACGAGGGCAGCAAGGAATTGAAGCTCTTTTACTGCTTGCTAGGAATGTCTAAATACTTTAATATGAATTAATGTGGATGGATTGTCATTTAGCTACAGCACCACATCCCTTAACCACTTCCTTACTGGGCACTTAAACCCCCCTCCTGCCCAGACCAATTTTCGTCTTTCAGCGCTGTGGCACTTTGAGTGACAATTGCGCGGTTGTGCGACGTTGTACCCAAACAAAATTTTTATCATTTTTTTTCTCACAAATAGAGCTTTTTTTGGTGGTGTTTGATCACCTCTGCGGTTTTTATGTTTTGCGCTATAAATAAACAAAGTGCGATGATTTTGAAAAAAGAACAATATTTTATACTTTTTTGCTATATTAAATATCCAAAAAAAAATATATAAAAGAAAATTATTCATCAGTTTTGGCCGATATATCTTCTAATACATATTTTTGGTAAAAAAAAAAAATCACAATCGGCGGATTTTGCGCAAAAGTTATCGCGTCTACAAGCTATGGGAATTGATTTATGGCGTTTTTATTATTATTTTTTTTTTTTTACTAGTAATGGCGGCGATCTGCGATTTTTATCGGTACTGCGATATTGCAGTGGACATGTCGGACATTTTTGACACATTTTTGAGACCAATGACATTTATACAGCGATCAGAAATTTAAATGTCCACTGATTACTGTATAAATGTCATTGGCAATGAAGGGGTTAACCTGCAGGGGGCAGTGAAGGGGTTAACAATGTTCCCTGGGTGTGTTCTAACTGTGGGGGGCGGGGCTGGTCGGGGCATAACAGATCTAACTGATCCCAGTGACAGGGATCAGTAGATCTGTCTTGTCCCATTCACAGAACGGAGAACCGCCGTGTTTACATCGGCGGTTCCCCGTACTGAGGCTGCTACAGGTGATCGGCGGGTCTCGGGCGGACATCGAGTGCGAGGCTGCGAGTGCGCGCGGGGAGCGTGCATGAGGCAGGACGTCCATGGACGTCCTCCGGGCATTTCAGAGCCGCGCTGTAGCCGTCTTTCGGCTATAGCGCGGTCCTGAACTGGTTAATGCATATAGAACAAGAGAGAAATGCAATGGGACTTTTTAGGTGCAACATACTAGTTTAAGCAGACATTTTTTCTTAAAAATTCAACGTTTATTAAACAATATGCTAAAACAGTGTGTCCATATAAAAATGCTCTCTATGCTCTATGCTTATAGTCCCTATTTTTATAGCAGTATGTTATTGCTGAATCCTGACATGTTTCGCCCATTGGGCTTCTTAAGAGGATTAATTATCCTCTTAGGGCTGGTTCACACTGCCGTGACTTGTGTCCCTCCAAGTCGCTTGGCATCAGAAATCCCATTGAAATGAATGGGAGCCATCTTAATGTACATTACTGAAGTCGCTCCGACTTTAAAAAAGGTTCCTGTACTACTTCAAGGTGACTTATATCTGACTTGTGCCCATAGAATTCAATGGAAGTTGGATCCCCCATCTATATTGAAGCAACTTTACAGGAAAAATAAGAGTTTACACAGGTACTCCCCACAAATTACCCGGGCAACCCCCTCCCTTCTCTGATTGGCCACAGGCAAAGTCGCCTGGCATGGAGGTTGCTTCAGGTCGCGTTGCAAGTCATGCTGAAGTCGCATTGAAGTAGCTTGCAAAGTTGCCCCTGAAGTCGGATCACCTATGTGTGAACTGGCCCTTAGGGTCAAGATATTGTATCAAGTAAAAACGCAGTACAATTTTTCATAAACACAGTTACAAGATACAACACACCGATCCCGCAAGCTTACCCTGCGGTTGCATAAATGCCACTTGAATCTATGATCAAAGCCATTCAAACATGTTCATAGTAATGGCAAACCAAAAAAAAAATCCCATTGAATTTCTCTCTTGTTCTCTATGTAAATACTTTAATGCCCATAGTCCTGGCACAGGTGTACTTTAAAAGCTGTAAAACATATTAGGCTTGATTTGCTAAAGAGAGTGCAAAATCTGGAGCAGGTGTGCATGATAGTCAATCAGCTTCTAACGTTAGCTTGTTCAATTAAGCTTTGACAACTTGTTTAATTAAGCTATTAGTAAATCAACCCCATTATTTGATTGCGATCAAAATTGGAAATAATAAAAGCTCCCCCAGACACGGAGTTGGGCACATCCCTCTAACATCGGAATATTGCTCCATTATTCTTGTTCTATTGACAATGCTCAGAAATTTGAATTTAATGCCTCATTTGATAATGGTCACCAGGACAAATAACGAGAGCAAATCTTGTAAATCTGGCTTTGGATACACCTTAAATCAATGGGTTCAAATAATCAATTCTTTTTTTTTTCCCATTTAATTGCAGCGCCTAAAGCCACATGAACTCGCAGAACAGATCCGTCATATTCTGCAGCTGGAGCGACAAATTCTTTTAGAAGCCCAAGAAATGGAGGTTTGTTGTTTAATATTATAGAAAACTCAGGATCACTGCAAATCATGAGTGTTTAATGCTTTTTCTTGGTAGCCAGAAAAGTGGAATTGTTCTTCTAAAGATATGATCTGTAGTGCTGTCATGATAAATGACCCATCTTTTTACTCTTCAAAACTAAGCTTATTTTGTGGAGAATTGTTATTGTACAACTTTGATGTCCACCACAACCAGTTAATCCAGTTTCAACCTGTTTTTCTTTAAAAAGGGATGAGAGTTTCTGTAGGCAACAGTGCTGTTTTTCCCCAAGGTTTACATTTTTTTCAGACCCAACATTTGCTGTTTTTTAGAGGACCGTCAAATAGAAAACCACTAAAAGTGAGATCGATTTGTGTTGATTCCGAATAGCAATTGTACTGCTGTGTTTATATATATATATATATATATATATATATATACATTATCTCACAAAAGTGAGTACACCCCTCACATTTTTGTAAATATTTTATTCTATCTTTTCATGTGACAACACTGAAGAAATGACACTTTGCTACAATGTAGTGAGTGTACAGCTTGTATAACAGTGTAAATTTGCTGTCCCCTCAAAATAACTCAACACACAGCCATTAATGTCTAAACTGCTGGCAACAGAAGTGAGTACACCCATGAAACATGTCCAAATTGGGTCCAAAGTGTCAATATTTTGTGTGGCCACCATTATTTTCCAGCACTGCCTTAACCCTCTTGGGCATGTAGTTCACCAGAGATTCACAGGTTGCCACTGGCATCCCCTTCCACTCCTCCATGACGACATCGCAGCGCTGGTGGATGTTAGAGACCTTGCTCTCCTCCACCTTCCGTTTGAGGATGTACCACAGATGCTCAATAGGGTTTAGGTCTGGAGACATGCTTGGTCTGTCCATCACCTTTACCCTCAGCTTCTTTAGCAAGGCAGTGGTTGTCTTGGAGGTGTGTTTGGGGTCATCATCATGTTGGAATACTGCCCTGCAGCCCAGTTTCCAAAGCTCGGGGATTATGCTCTGCTTCAGTATGTCACAGTACATGTTGGCATTCATGGTTCCCTCAATGAACTGTAGCTCCCCAGTGCCGGCAGCACTCGTGCAGCCCCAGACCATGACACTCCCATCACCATGCTTGACTGTAGGCAAGACACACTTGTCTTTGTACTTCTCACCTGGCTGCCGCCACACACGCTTGACACCATCTGAACCAAATCAGTTTATCTTGGTCTCATCAGACTACAGGTCATGGTTCCAGTAATCCATGTACTTAGTCTGCAG
>BLSH010122632.1:257524-271169 GCA_018402905.1 Glandirana rugosa | reverse complement strand
ATCATCATGTTGGAATACTGCCCTGCAGCCCAGTTTCCAAAGCTCGGGGATTATGCTCTGCTTCAGTATGTCACAGTACATGTTGGCATTCATGGTTCCCTCAATGAACTGTAGCTCCCCAGTGCCGGCAGCACTCGTGCAGCCCCAGACCATGACACTCCCACCACTATGCTTGACTGTAAGCAAGACACACTTGTCTTTGTACTCCTAACCTGGTTGCTGACACACATGCTTGACACCATCTGAACCAAATAAGTTTATCTTATCTTATGGTTCCAGTAATCCATGTCCTTAGTCTGCTTGTCTTCAGCAAACTGTTTGTGGGCTTTCTTGTGCATCATCGTTACAAGCGGCTTCCTTCTGGGACGACAACCATGCAGACCAATTTGATGCAGTGTATGGTCTGAGCACTGCCAGGCTGACCCCCCCCCCCCCACCCCTTCAACCTCTGCAGCAATGTTGGCAGCACTCATACGTCTATTTCCCAAAGACAACCTCTAGATATGACGCTGAGCATGTGCACTCAACTTCTTTGGTTGACCATGGCGAGGCCTGTTCTGAGTGGAACCTGTCCTGTTAAACCGCTATATGGTCTTGGCCACCATGCTGCAGCTCAGTTTCAGGGTCTTGGCAAACTTCTTATAGCCTAGGCCATCTTTATGTAGAACTAAAAATTCTTTTTTTCAGATCCTCAGAGTTCTTTGCCATGAGGTGCCATGTTGAACTTCCAGTGACCAGTATGAGAGAGTGAGAGCGCTAGCACCAAATTAAACACACCTGCTCCCCATTCACACCTGAGACCTTATAACACTAACGAGTCACATGACACTGGGGAGGGAAAATTGGGCCCAATTTTGGACATTTTCACTTAGGGGTTTACTCACTTTTGTTGCCGGTGGTTTAGACATTAATGGCTGTGTGTTGAGTTATTTTGAGGGGACAGCAAATTTACACTGTTATACAAGCTGTACACTCGCTACTTTACATTATAGCAAAGTCTCATTTCTTCAGTGTTGTCACATGAAAAGATAGAATAGCCACTAAATTACTATTTTCTAAAGGTCAACACCACACAGAACTGTTACTTGTTGGTATCTTTTTTGGTTCAATACCCCAACTTGACCAATGTCCAATGGATGGTGCAGACTCTGCAGTGCTTTGGACAGATCATCACGTCTCCAAAAACTTAGCTTGGAGTACCCAGCCCTGTTGGATAAGGCCTTGCTTGTGGACGGTTCTCATGACAGATGCCAGTCTGTTGGACTGGAGAAGAATTCTGAATGCCGCCTTGGTGCAGGAGACTTGGTTGCCAAAAAAATGCTCACTGTCCCATCAATGTCTTGAGTGTCTGCATTTTGGTTATCCTTGCTATGCTGGTCCTTCTTGCTGCAGGGTCATTCGGTGACAGTCCTTTTTTTGTAATGCCACAGCAGCTCATCAAGGAAGCAACAGTAGTTGAGTTGCTTAAGAAGCAATGTTGCTCATTCTGACTTGGGCAGTACTGCATGTTACAGGCCTATCCATCACCCTATCCAAATGGGCTTCCTAAGTCATCAATGACTGGACCCAGAGGAATGGTCTCTGCAGCACAAAGTGTTCCAAGTGCCCTGCATATAGTGCGGGACACCAGACATGAAGTCCATGTTCAGCTACAAACTGGACAGGTACAGATGCATCTCAAAAATTAGAATATCAAAAAGTTAATTTATTTCAGTAATTAAATTCAAAACGGAAACTCATATATTTTATATAGATGCGTTATAAACTGAGTGATATATTTCAAGCATTTCTTTTTAAAAAATTTATTGATTATGGCTTACAGCTAGTGAAAACCCAAAATTCCGTATTTCAGAAAAACAGAATATTACATAAGACCAATGAAAAAACATTTTTCATACAGAAATGTTGGCTTACTGAAAAGTATGTCTATGTACAGTATAGTATGCACTATACCAATACTTGATTGGGGCTCCTTTGCATGAATTACTGCATCAATGTGGCTTGGCATGGAGGCAATTAGCCTGTGGCACTGCTGAGGTGTTATGGAAGCCCAGGTTGCTTTGATAGCGGCCTTCAGTTTGTCTGTATTGTTGGGTCTGGTGTCTCTCATCTTCCTCTTGACAATACCCCACAGATTCTCTATGGGGTTCAGGTGAGGCGAGTTTGCTGACTAATCAAGCACAGTGATATCATGATCATTAAACCAGGTATTGGTACTTTTGGCAGTGTTGGCAGGTGCCAAGTCCTGCTGGAAAATTAAATCAGCATCACCATAAAACTGGTCATCAAAGGAAAGCATGAAGTGCTCTAGAATTTGTTGGTAGAGGGCTTCGCTGACTTTGCACTCTATAAAACACAGTGGACCAACACCAGCAGATGACATGGCTCCCCAAATCATCACGGATTGTGGAAAAGTTTGCATTTCATTTGGAAATCAAGGTCCCTGAGTCTGGAGGAAGAGTGGAGAGTCACAGAATCCAAGTTGCATGAGGTCCAGTGTTTAGTTTCGACAGTTAGTGATGACTTGGGGGAGCCATGTCATCTGCTGGAGTTGGTCCTCTGATTTTTATCAAGTCCAAAGTCAGTGCAGCCCTCTACCAGGAAATTCTAGAGCACTTCATGCTTCCCTCTGCTGACCAGCTTTATGGAGATGATGATTTCATTTTCCAGCAGGACTTGGTACCTCCCCACACTGCCAAACGTACCAATACCCGTGCTTGATTACCAGCAAACTCACCTGACCTAAATCACATAGACCAGGACCATAAAACATTTGGATATACTCAAGCTCCTGGTGGACTGTGCTTGAGCCCTTCCAGATCACCCAAACCTCCTGTCTCAGAGGCTGCTCTACCATCTCACTTTGCAATCACATGCTTTAGCAGCATGGCACTTGATGCCTTTCAGATTACCCCTGTCCTTCCTACAGTCTGGTTCAATATCTGCTTTTGATTACCATCAAGGGACAAGTTTCAGACTTGGCCTTGGTTAAAGCTTTTTTTTTGCAGATGTTGCACCCATTTCTCCCTCTGTGTATTACCTGGTAATTTTGTGGGACCTTAACCTGGAGCTCTCTGCCCTTTTGAGCCTATTAAAGATACTTCCTTGCTTGCCTTTACTTGCAAAGTGTCTGAGCTGGTGGCCATGTCCAGCTAGGAGCCTTTCTGGGTGTTGCTTATGAATAAGGTTTTTCTGTATTCTACCAAAGGTGGTTTCCACTCTCCACTTTTGCAAGGACATTGTTTTTTCTTCCTTATGTCCTGCTCTGAAACATCCCAAGAAGGTTCCTGTTTATTGTTTTGGATGTAGTATACTCCACGAGGGTCTCCTCTCAACTACAGTTTTCTTTAAGTGATCAGATTTCCTTCCAGCCTTCCCCAGGCATCCTGCAAGAAAATCCCTGCCTCTTGGTCCACCTTTGCTAGGTGGATTAGATGTGTGACTCTTTAAACCTGTGGTCTATAGAATGCAGTTCCTTTTTTTTTCCTGTTAAGTAAGACGCACTCTTCCAGGTCTGCAAGTACTTCATGGGCATCAGGGATCAGTATCTCTGATTGCTATGTTTCATGGTCTTCTATTGCCACGTTTGTTAAGTTTACCTGGTGAATGCGCAGGCCTCCTTCGCCAGCATGGCTGTTCATGCTTCAAGCTGCTCTTTGAGGTTAGGGTTCTCTACCTGTATTATATGAAAAAGAAAAACTGGATTTTTGCTTGTCTTTTTTAGAATCTTTTTTTTGGAGTACAGTGCAGGACACATGACCCTTCCTTCTGTCTGTATATCCTCTCATTACTTGCTAAAACTAAGATTTGCTGGCAACTGGAGGGATTTTATGGGGGTTCTTACAGCTTTGTTTGCCAGTGTCCAATCATCTAAAGGTAGATGCATATAACCCAATCATCAAGGGCTATGCCTGTGTCCTCTACTCAATTCCAAGGAATGATTTTACAGGTAAGTAAAAAAAATCCTGGTCTGTTTTTTGTTGCATACATTTGTCTATACATGTAAAGTCACATTGCCACGTCAAGACACCTCTGCAAATTGTGGTCCCTAGCTCAAAATGGAGTTCCCAACTATGGTATAAACGAAGAGCAGGCTCACCTGTAGACAGCCTGCTTTGACATTCACATTCATAGCACTGTTGTGTTTTCAGTCTTGAAAACCTCAAACTGACAGCAGTTTTTTAAATAAACAATGACAAGAATTTCTTTACATTGTACCAAATAGTGAATTTTTAATTTTTTAAAAAAAATTAGTAGAGCCTGTAAGTTAAATAGGTCTTAGAGCAACATGTTGAAACTGATGGTCTTTGTGGTCCTCATTACAGACTCAAAATGGGCAACAGGTGCAAGCACCAATGGAGACAGGACAGCAATATGAAATTGAGCGGCGAGTTAGTAAAGTAAAAGAACAAATCCAGGTGAGTAACCTTAATTCTTTTGGGTGCGATTGTTAACATGTATTGCTCACAAATTAGAAGCATATACTTTAGCTTCATGTATAGCCAGTCATTCCTGGAAATATCTTTGCAGTTTGAGTGTTGCACCATGGGCTGCGCTATCAAGGTCATAGGTTTTGACAAATGAGATTGCTGCAATCTGGTCATGTCTAGCCTGAGCTTGTTTCCCACTTGCATTCTACTGATCACCCTTTTGTTCACTTATCCTTTTGAACACTAAACCATTTTAGTGGTAAACTGGCATTTACACCATGTTGCCTCTGGCATTTACTGCATTCTAAAGAAAGAGGAAATTTAAAGTTGAACCCCATGCACACCATGGTGCATGGCACTGTGATCAAGAAAGTACCTTATTGCTGCATAGCCTGCCATGTATGGAAGCACAGCATTGGCACTGAGCACTTAGTGGAGCATTAAGAGTTGCCAATGACAGAGCGCTGACCAGAGTGTTCTGGGGGTTGTCCCCCTATCAGAACGCAATAGCACAGCAGGGGAGATTGCTGTACTAACATTGGATTGTTAGTACCACGGCTCCGATCTGAGCTGTTAGGTTTTTATTCGTTAAACCCGCTGGGTTGAACGAAAATAAGACTTTTGGTGTGTACTAGGCTTAAGTCTGGTTTCACACCTTATGACTGTTTGGTGGGCTGTAGTGTCATTCACTATAAGTTGCACTCCAGTGCTCCACTGTAACACACCTGTATTGAAGCCACAAAGTATGCTAATGCACTACATATATTATGGGCTTCAAAGCAGAATCTGTTCTATTGAAGATAGAATGGCTTCTTGGTCAAAAACAGGCCCCAGCCCCCACACCATTTGCATCTCATCATTAGTCCATTTCCATGATGCCAGTTGTGTGTTGCCAGAGGGGGTGGGCCAGGTTTTTCAGCACCATTTTCTTGTGAATCAAATTTTGAGGAAAATACGATTAGCTGTTTTGCACTTTGTTGTAAGGATTTTTGCTAATGCTGTCTAAATATTTGCATTCTTATGATCTATATGTTTGCAGTCTGTAGATCAGGAAGTGAAATTTCTAGAAGAGCAGCAAGAAATTTTTGACTTCAGATGGAAAACTTTCCAGATACAAAGTGAGCATATTTTATTTTTGGTGATGAGATAAAAATGATTACATTTATGAAAATGATTAAGATTGTCTACAAAATGTAAAACGTTGATGTATTCAACTGCAAACTTTTCTTGTTTCTAACTTAAAGAACCAGTCTGGACTTCTATTACTTTAGCTATGCAGTTAGGTCCTCCCCACACTGTATGGGTTAAATGCTTGTTTTGGCTACAGGGTGAAGACCATGGTGAAATATTTAGCTCATTACCTGATCCTCTCTATACGACCTGTGCCTCAAAGCACCTCCTACTTTTCTGCCCGACTGATTGCTGATTCCTGATGTAATCAGGTTCAATGCAAGGCCAGTATACAGTTCTGCATTATACATGAGGACAGCTAGGGTTTACCCTCATTCCGGGAGCATTGGACAACAGAGCAGAGCCCTGGATGTCGGAAGAGCAAAGGTAAGTATTTGTACTTATTCATTATCCTCTGGCCACCTAAACAAGCATTTAACCTGTGTAGTTCAGGGGTGAAGGTCTAACTGCATAGGTAAATTTTACAAAGGCCCTGAATGAGGCTTTAACAGCTACTCCAATTTTTTTTTGTTTCATTATAAGCTGTGAGCTTCTATATATTGCTTTTTAGATGTTCAGTCAATCAGAAGTGGTAAAGTGATTGTAAAGGCTCGTTTTTTCTTTTTTATAAATAAAAAAAACATGTTATACTTCCCTCCTCTGTGCAGTTGGATTTGCACAGAGCAGCCTGGATCCTCCTCTTCTCGGGTCCCTCTTCTGCTCTCCTGACCCCTCCCTTTGGTGAGGGCCCCCTTAGCCAGCAGCTTGCTATAGGGGGCATCCGAGCCGAGTCAGAGCTCCGTGTATCCATTCAGACATGAAGCCCCGACCCGCCAACGCCCTCTCTCTACCCTGATTGGCTGACTGATTTTGATTGACAGCTGCAGGTGCCAATAGCGCCGCTGCTGTGTTTCAGCCAATCAGGAGGAGTGTCTGGGACTGTTGAGACACTTGTGGACAGAGAGAAGGGGCTCAGGTAAGTATTATGGGTGCTGGGGAGGCTGCCACACACCGAATGTTTTTTATCTTAATGTATAGAATGCATTAAGATAAAAAAAAACCTTCTGCCTTTACAACCCCTTTAAAGGAAGAAAATACATTTTGTCAGTTATACAAGGGTCGCAGTGTTCTAGCAATGGACGGTACCTGTTTTAGGAGATTTTGCTGGAAAACAGACACATGAACCCTGAAACTAAAACTTTAATCTGTCAAAAAAATATTAGCATAGCTAAACCAAGGGTCCAGAGTCTAAAGATGGCCATACATAAGTTGGTTATTTTTATTCAACCAAGGGGCTGAAAGAAAAAACTGACGGATTCTCCTATTCAATGTTAATGCAGTTACCCTCCCCACTGTGTTATTGTATTTTGACAGCGGGGAGACTTCCCTGCCATCACATTACACAGATCAGCGCTGCAGTCTATTGACTGACGAGAATATACCGACAGGGCAGTTGAACAGAAGTTGATTCATAGATGAACTTCTGTTCAACTGCAGTGGCCACACATAGATCGAAATTCATTCAGTCCTTGCTGTACCGGCCGAATTTCGATCTGTGTAAGGCTAGCTTAGATCAAATTATTTATAGGCAGCTTATTGTGTATGGGCAACTGTAAAGTAAACCAACACTTTCAATAAAAGTTAAGTAAACTGACAGACTAGCATTTAGCTACCAACCAAGGTATTTTTACACAATTTTGCATTTGTTCACTAGTCTCCTTGTAGGCTGTGATGCCACAACTTAGAATCCCACTCATTGCTGCCTCTACACTCCGATTAGGGTCAGTGGTGGTGTGCATAATGTTTTTAAGGCTTAGAAGTAAGACAATGGAGAAAAGATGGAACAAACGAAAACCATACCATCTGCTGCCATTTGGGTGGAACTCCGCTTTAACCTAGCTGGATGCAGCAACTGTCCCCCGACAGCTCTAACAATGAGAACCGAGAGATCAGACACCGCCAATCGCTCGGTTCTCACAGTTCCCTAAACAGAGAGCTGCTGACTGTCAGTCAGTCATGGCTCTCTGCTCTGCCTCCCTGTGCTCACTGGAACACTGGGCTGTGGAAGGGGCAGGAGCCGAGAGAGTGACTGTGCTGGTCCAGGCATATGGACGGATCCCGCCCATATGGTCGTGATCTTTCCTGAGCCTGGACTGGCTCTGTGACGTCAGTCAACAGCAGACTTTAGCCCACTGTCTGCTGAAAACAGGTCGCAGGAGTGCAGAGCGAACTACACTCCTGTGATTCACAGGAGAAGTACAGCCAAACAAGCTTTGGCTGTAATTCTCCTTTTAAGTTGTATGTGATCAGCTATATAGGGAAATAACAGGTGTGTCAGAATGCCTGACAAATAATGATTTATCTAGCACAAACACATATACTTTTTCTCTACTATTTACTTTTACTCCATTATAGGTTCTTCTTCTAAACTCTCAGATGAGTATATTAAGGCAAAGACGCATGAGCTGCAAGTTCAACTGAATGAGCTGGACCGAAAACGCAAGGTCAGATCTATTACAAAAATTTCTGGATCTGAAATCTAATTGAATGTTTTCTCAGAAACAGGGGCATAACGATAGTTGCAGGGGTTGCAAATGCAACCGGGCCCCATGGTCCAAGGGAACCCATGTGCCTCCCTTGTACACCTGAATAGGAGGGATGGCAGGGGTGGCATTTAGAGGACCCAATCTCCTCCATTTCCTCTATCCAGTTTACTTGTCTTCTGTTCTTCCCGGGGTCCCTGTGTGCTTCCCTGGTCCCCCCCACAGAGCTGCTGTCTTCCCCCCTCCTCTCTCCTGCCAGCAGCTGTAGAAGATGGATCATGATGGAGAGATGGGAACGGGTTGGTAAATTTGTAATTTACCGACTCCTTCCTTTTCTGAATGGACAGAGTCAGTGATTGGTACCAATTGGTTCATTCATAGCTGAAGCATAGCAAACTGTTTTTTATTATACTTCTGTTTCTGAATGAATGGGAGGCTTGGTGCACAGCTATTCCTGTCCATTCATTCTGTGCAGCTGAGGCTACACAGATGAAAATTGAGAGCTGAGATTTGTTTAGATCCCTGATATCTCATCAAAGCCCCCCCAACAGAGCTCCTAAAAAAAATTGTAAAAGGAAATACTACTGACTCCAGTGAGGGAACTATCGGGATTGCAAAGGTTGCCATTGTGACTGGGCCCTGGCATTTCACCACCATGCGAAGACCCAAAGATTGCAGAAAGGGGCCTGCTGCAGAACTTGTGAAAGGGCCCTGCTGCGGTACCATAATTAAGGGACCTGCGATAGGAGTAAAGGGCCCCAGGATCAGTGGGAAGAGGGAAGGGCCCTGGCCAGGGGGTCCTTCATAATTTCTTGCACTGGGGCCCTGAAGGTTCTAGTTACGCCTCTGCTCAGAAGTAATGTTTAGCTTTGGGACAATTATACAAATGTTTACACTAAATAGAACAAATAAATCTAATATTAACCATTGTTTTTGTAAAATTAATATGTAATATTGTAATAATTTAATTAAAATCTCTTCTATAAAGTATGTCGAAAGTATATACATCTTATTTGTACAGTGCAGGACACAGGCAACCTATTCTTATGCCGCTGGTCATAGGTTTGTATCTTCAGGTGATTGGACAATGACAAGCTTTTGAGGATACACCCTGCCAGGGTGCCTCCTCTCTATTCTCATATTTTTTACCTACTGTATGAAATAACAAGTAGTCAACATCTCCTTCAGGGCACTTAAAGTGTATGTAATTCTAAAATATAAATCTCTTAAATCACACCGTAGTCCCTATGAACCCTTATAGAGTAGAGTATTAATTGTTTTTTAATTGCACTATAGACTAAATACTTGATGATACTTTGTGTCTTTCACGTTGCCCTGCTTTCTATGTTGTCCTTACCATGCTGACCACAGCTGCAAGTACAGCAGGATGACATCTCTGCAGTCCCATTCATAAGGCGCATGTGTTGCCTTGTCGGAAATGACTGACAGCAGCTCCTATCAGGAGTCACCCTGACAAAAATTAGAGCATGGACACACTGAGGTCAACTCACTAAGAATGAAATACCACATTCATTTTTGTCTTAAAATAATTCATGCAGTATTTATCTCAGAAGTAGTCCAATCAGTAAAACATGCCTTACTTAACAAATCAGTTTCATTTTCCATGCTTGTTATATTTAGCACATCATTTATTGTGTTTTTTTTGTTTCATCTGGGTTTTTTTTCAGTCTATAGCACTGCACCAGAGTGAGATCAAGGAAGACAACCTAAGAATAATGAAACTCTAAAAACAGTCTGTTTGCCTCTGTTCACTAGATGGCCCCTGTCTGGTGCAGCCTTTATCAGCTAGGGTGCCTATTGTGTTTTTCAAAGGTGCCTTGGCTAAATGCCTAAATACTGCCCCAGATTGCCCAAAAATTGTCTACAAGCTGGTGAGTTGATCAAGCCTGCCTTTTTTGTTACACAAAGCAACAGGTTTATATTGTGTAGCATCACAACCTTGGGCATCATGCAGGCCAGCAGCCATACAGGTCCTAAAAACCAGTAGTGTCATAGTTTAGTAAGGAGGACTTTGCCCATTCCCTCTCTGTCAGGTGGGGTCACATTAGCCTAATTATGGAAAGAGATGCGGAAAAATAGAAATGCTGGAATACTAGTCAGTATCAGCGCTCAAAGGTGTATTTGCTTTGTAAGAATAAATCCACCTTTAATGTTGGCTGTCCCACGTGGGTTGATGCTGCTACATTATGTAAAACCATTAGTTTAGTTTAGTTGTTTTTACATTTTAGAATGGGGTGCCTTGAGATTGTGCAAATTTTTAAAGGGAGCCACAACTCAAAAAAAAAAGTTTGAGAAGCGTTGCTCTCGTGCAATGTTACATATTATGTACAACACTGAGCTAACAACATTGCAGTCTCATTGATGCATTGTTCTTTTTCACTTACTGAACAGTGCAATGTTCCTCTGATTGTTATTTTCTACATTCCTAAAATATCAAATGCCTATACTATGACATAAGTATTATTTTATTTTTGATTTTTTTTAGTTGATGGGCTTTAATGATGCTTTATTTATTTCATATTTGATATTTTTTTTTATTCCGGCTTTGGCTCTCAAATGATCACATGCAATCAATTATACTACTATGTGACACACATTGCACGCAATACGTTTTAGTGAATTGACCCCACTGTACCTCATGCAGGGAGCGAGCCTAGGCTTTGTTTGGGTTATCTCACCAGCCACTCTCCATTCAGCAGCTGGGTAAGCAGCATGGACCACGCTCTGAATAAGGTCTCCACTTTCTAACTTTTGACAGCATAAGTCCCAAATGGAGCTTCTGTCAGTCATTCCATGCAAGGCTGGAAGAATTAAGCAGTGCTTGTATCATAGGCAAACCATGTCTCCCCATACTGTTTGACTGAGTATTGACACACAACCGTGCCTTATCCCTAGTTGTTGAAATAGAACTAAAGGCAAAGCTTTTTTTAAGTTTTGTATAGCGGAAAGGAATTGGACCACCTGTCAGCTTTTTATTGCAGTTTGTGCCACAGTTAGGAAAATTCACCTTCTCTAATTGTCCTGTTTGCTATTATCATGGAGAATGAAGTAAAAGAAAATCCTAAATTTTGGGTTGTCACCAAAACCGCAATGGGGGGATATCATCCAATAGGAAGACTCCTTGTGACAACCAAGGGATTCCCTCATGTTGGAGGGATTTCCTATCACTTCCTGTTGTGGCTGTGGGATTGGACGTGAAGGCAAATCTCCATGATGGGATACAGGTGGCAAAAAAAAAAAAAAAAAAACTGACAGGGGCCATGACATTCCATTACTCTATCCAACATGGAAAAAAAGCTTTGCCTTTAGTTCTACTTTAACCACTTCAGCCCCAGAAGGTTTTACCCACTTCCTGACCAGGCCATTTTTTGCGAAATGCAGCGATTTAACTGACAATTGTGCCTGCAATGCGGTACCCATCATCAGTTTAGGCCAATATGTATTCTGCTACATATTTTTGGTAAAAAAATTCCAATAAGTGTATATTAATTGATTTGCGCAAAAGTTATATCGTCTACAAACTACGGGATAGATTTATGGACTTTTATTTATTTACAGTATCTCACAAAAGTGAGTACACCCCTCACATTTTTGTAAATATGTTGTTATATCTTTTCATGTGACAACACTGAAGAAATTACACGTTGCTACAATGTAAAGTAGTGAGTGTACAGCTTGTATAACAGTGTAAATTTGCTGCCCCCTCAAAATAACTCAAGACACAGCCATTAATGTCTGAACTGCTGGCAACAAAAGTGAGGCCAATTAGCCATTTTCCCTCCCCAGTGTCATGTGACTCGTTAGTGTTACAAGGTCTCAGGTGTGAATGGGGAGCAGGTGTGTTAAATTCGGTGTTATCGCTCTCACTCTCTCATACTGGTCACTGGAAGTTCAACATGGCACCTCATGGCAAAGAACTCTCTGAGGATCTGAAAAAAAGAATTGCTGCTCTACATAAAGATGCCTAGGCTATAAGAAGATTGACAAGACCCTGAAACTGAGTTGCAATGGTGGCCAAGATCATACAACGGTTTAACAGGACAGGTTCCACTCAGAACAAGCCTCGCTATGGTCGACCAAAGAAGTTGAGTGCACATGCTCAGTGTCATATCCAGAGGTTGCCTTTGGGAAATAGATGTACGAGTGCTGCCAGCATTGCTGCAGAGGTTGAAGGGGTGGGGGGAGTCAGCCTGTCAGTGCTCAGACCATACGCCTCACACTGCATTAAATTGGTCTGCATGGCTGTCATCCCAGAAGGAAGCCTCTTCTAAAGATGAGCCTGCAAACAGTTTGCTGAAGACAAGCAGAATAAGGACATGGATTGCTGAAACCTTTTCCTGTGGTCTGATGAGACCAAGATAAACATATTTGGTTCAGATGGTGTCAAGCTGGTGTGGAGGCAACCAGATGAGGAGTACAAAGACAAATGTGTCCTGCCTACAGTCAAGCATGGTGGTGAGAGTGTCATGGTCTGGGGCTGCATGAGTGCTGCTGGCACTGGGGAGCTACAGTTCATTGAGGGAACCATGAATGCCAACATGTACTGTGACATACTGAAGCAGAGCATGATCCCCTCCCTTTGGAGACTGGGCCGCAGGGCAGTATTCCAACATAACGACCTCCAAGATGACCACTGCCTTGCTAAAGAAGCTGATGGTAAAGGTGATGGACTGGCCAAGCATGTCTCCAGACCTAAACCCTATTGAGCATCTGTGGGGCATCCTCAAATGGAAGGTGGAGGAGAGCAAGGTCTCTGACATCCACCAGCTTCATGATGTTGTCATGGAGGAGTGGAAGAGGACTCCAATGGCAACCTGTGAAGCTCTGGTGAACTCCATGCCCAAGAGGGTTAAGGCACCGCTGGAAAATAATGGTGGCCACACAAAATATTGACACTTTGGGGTTGATTTACTAAAGCTGGAGAGTGCAAAAACTTGTGCAGCTGTGCATGCTAGCCAATCCGCTTCTAACTTCAGCTTGTTCAATCAAGCTTCGACAAATAAAACCTTGAAGCTGGTTTCTGTGTGGAGCAGCACCAAATTTTGCACTTTCAAGATTTAGTAAATCAACCTCTTTGGGTCCAATTTGGGTGTACTCACTTTTTTTACACTGTTATACAGGCTGTACACTCACTACTTTATGTTGTATCAAAGTGTAATTTCTTCAGTGTTGTCACATGAAAAGATATAATAAAATATTTACAAAAATGTGAGGGGTGTACTCACTTTTGTGAGATACTGTATTTATTTTTACTGGTAATGGCGGCGATCTGCAATTTTTAGCGGGACTGCGGCAGACAAATCTGATCCTAAGTGACACTTTTTGGGGACCAGTGACACCAATACAGTGATCAGTGCTAAAAAATGCACTGATCAATGTATAAATGACACTGGCAGTGAAGGTGTTAACACCAGGGGCGATCAGGGTGTTAAATGTGTTCCCTGGGAGGTGCTTTCTAACTGTGGGGGGGGGGGGGGGGAG
>BLSH010122632.1:232766-246766 GCA_018402905.1 Glandirana rugosa | reverse complement strand
CCCCCCCCCCCCCCCCGAGCGCTCGCTTGCAGTGCCTAGTCTAACCTCCTCCCCACTTAGGCTGGCACGAGTCTCCTGCCGCAGGGTAGACAAGTGCTAACGACAAAAATTCTATTTGTCTAGTTGCCTACTTAGTCGCTCCTCCCTTCTTCTCCCCCCTCCTTTTTCCCCTTTGCCTTACCCTACCTTTCTAACTCCCCCCCCCCCTTCTCTGTTACTCTACCCCCCGAGGGTTGAAGGGTTGAGGATGGAAGCTATCAAAGTCCTGTCACTGAACGCAAAAGGCTTAAATACCCCGGAAAACAGATGTATCCTCCTCTCCAGGGCCGGACTGGCCATAGGGCACACTGGGCATCCGCATGTAATTTTGGCCGCCCGCCCGACTATTGCTAGACAGCCTGGCTGCTTAGGCCGGTCCTGGTAATCCGCGGTCGGCTCCGCGGAGAGGGCCGCACCGCGTTCATTCTTGCCGCTTGCCCGGGTTCCCTTCCCAGTCCCCAGCGGCAAGCGCAACAGCCAAAGCAGCTGGGCTGCTCAGTGAGCTGGTGCTGCTCGCACAGCCTCACTGCGGCCATCCGGCTGACTGTACAGTGCAAAAAAGTAAGTGATGCCATTCCATTGCCACTGCACATCATGCCAGCCTGCCTATTAATATTATATTGTATTGTATTATGCTGAACTGTAAAGAGATGGCACGGCAGCCATCAGCCAGTGTGAGAAACTCGGGACAGTTCTTCTTGGGCCCAAAAGGTGTTCTCATTTAATGCCACTTTCACAGGGGAGGCAGCAATTTACCGCAGTTTTGGTGCCGTTATTTGGGTGGCAAGGGGGGCGGTTTTTGACCCCCAAGATGGGGTTAAAAGCGCCTGCGTGTGGTGCTTCCAAAGCAGTGTATAGGCGCTTTGGAAGCGGCGCCCATTCTTTCCAATGTGCAGGGGTGGTGTAGGACAGGTGTATATACCGCTCCTGCGCTGCCCCAAAGATGCTGCTTGCAAGACTTTTTTTGTAATGTCCTGCAAGCGCACCGCCCCAGTGTGACAGCACTCGTGCTGTCACACTGGGGTGGATTGGGGGGCATTTTTCAGGCGCTATTTTATCGCTAAAGCGCCTAAAAAATGTCCCAGTGTGAAAGGGGTCTAAAGTGTATATTTGATTTTTTTTTTTTTTTTTTTTTTTTTGTAATTGTGGTATATTTAGTACTGGCTGGGTTAGTGCGGTGTTGAAAAAAAAAATCATATAAACACTTTAACCATTTTAGCCCCAGAATGACTTCCTGACCAGGCCATTTTTTGCGATACGGCACTGCGTTGCTTTGACTGCAGATTGTGCGGTCGTGCGACATTGTACCCAAACAAAATTGACGTCCTTTTTCCCCCACAAATAGAGCTTTCTTTTGATCACATCTGCGTTTTTTGCACTATAAACAAAACAAGAACAACAATTTTGAAAAAAAAAAAAACAATTTTTTTTTTTACTTTCTGCTATAATAAATATCCAAAAAAAAAAAACTAATTTCTTCATCAGTAGGCCAACATATATTGTTCTACATATTTATGGTAAAAAATTGCAATAGGCATATATTGATTAGTTTGCGCAACAGTTATCACATCTCAAATTTCGGCTTCACTGCTGGTTCGCTATTGCGCATGCGCTTAGCACACTGCGCTGTTTTGATTGGCCCGGCGGTGGAGGAAGCTGAATACAACTAAAGTACATTGAGAAACCGGTAGTTGTCATTATTTGTAATTTGCCTTTAAAAAAAAATGGGCTGCTCAGCCTAAAATGCCCGGGCCTAATTTTTGTCCCAGTCCGGGTCTGCTCCTCTCTGACCTTAAGCGCGCCCATATAGATGTGCCACTTATTCAGGAAACCCACTTCCGAGATGATAGGCTCCTTATACTCAAAAATGGATACTATCCCCTAGTTTACCATTCCATGAATGCAATGGCCAAATCTAAAGAGGTCTCCATTTTGATAGCAGGTAAGCTGCCTTGGAAGTTCCAAGACACTCTGCGAGACCCTAACGGGCGCTACCTTTTCATCAAGGGTCTGCTGGGGGGAGGAGATGGTGACAGTGGGAACCATGTATGTACCAAACCTCCAACAGGACACTTACATGACTCACACCTTAGAAGTCCTTGCTGGATTTAGGGAAGGTCAGTTGCTGTTAGGTGGGGATTTTAACATCCCGCTGATCCCCTCTGTAGATACTTCTTCTGTCTACTCCTCAGTTCTCCCTGGCTCCAGGAAACAAATCGCCCAACTGGTTGACATCTGGAGACTGCAACATCCGGGAGAACGTGACTATACTTTCTATTCAGCCCCACATAAAGCGTACTCCAGAATTGACCTTTTTCTGATCCCCCACGGTCAGCTCCCAGATGTCAAAGACACCTCCATTGGCAGTATAACGTGGTCGGACCACGCCCCTATTACCATGGTTTACGCACTCTCCGAGACGTCCTTATCGAGACCCCTGTTCTGGCGTCTGAACAACAGTCTTCTGCAGACTCCAGAAGTGCTTGCTGACATTACCAAAGAACTGACTTTCTACTTCCAGACAAATGACCAAGAGGACTACAACCAGGGAATCCTGTGGGAGGCCCATAAATCAGTCATTAGGGGGATAATTATTAAACACGGCTCCGAATCATCAAACAAGATTGAAACAAGCAGCTTGCCTCCCTTTTAGACAAATTACACATCCTTGAATCTCGGCACAAACACGCCCCTTCTCCTGCATCGGAAACTGAACTCATACTCCTTCTTAAGCAAATCACCAACCTCTTGTTTTACAAAGCAAAAGCTGCGTTGCAATAATGCCGCAAAATTGGATATGAGTCCAGTGACAAATGCGGGAAGTTGTTGGCCAAGTTGGCGAGGGAACAACGATCATCCAGCTACATCCCTACAATAACCGTTCCCCAGGGCCAGAAGATAGTACACCCTATGTTAATATCGGAAGCATTTGGTAACTATTGCGCCTCTCTCTACAATCAGTTGGAACTTTCATCACCCCAAGGGGAGATTGATGACTACATCAACAAATCTCTTCTCCCTTCATTACCTGAAGAGGTGAAAACAAAATTGAACTCCCCCATTACAATCCTGGAACTCCAACAAGCGGTAAGCTCTGCTAAACCTGGAAAAGCCCCTGACAGCCTCACCTTACCCTATTATCAAATGCTCTTACCGATCCTAGGTCCCTACACGATAAGACTACAACGCAATAGGCGCAGGTAAAGCCTTTCCTAAGGATACCCTGAAAGCACATGTATCAGTTATCCCCAAAGATGGGAAGGATCCCACACAATGCAGCAGCTACAGACCAATATCGCTCTTAAATATAGATTTGAAGCTATTCACCAAAATTCTTGCCAACCGACTGGCCCGACATTTACAATCCCTGATCCACCTTGATGAAGTGGGATTTTTCCCCACAAGGGAGGCTCGCGATAACACAACCAAAGTACTGAACCTTCTCCATGTGGCCTCCTCGACCCGCACCCCATGCGTCCTCCTTAACATCGATGCTCAAAAGGCATTCGATCGGGTGAACTGGAGATTTATGTTTTCAGTACTCCGACATATCGGAATAGGCAATACCATGACTAACTGGATAGCTGGAGTGTACGCCAACCCGACTGCCCAAGTAAAATCCAATGGGATTCTCCCCGATCCTTTTACCATTAGGAAAGGTATGCGACAGGTTTGCTCCCTATCTCCCCTCCTTTTCGACCTCTCCCTCGAGACCTTTCTCTGCAACTTTAGATTAAACCTTGACATTACAGGTCTAGCCATAGGGACTACCCAACATAAAATATCTGCTTATGTGGATGATCTCTGCTTCACGCTTACTAACCCAATCATCTCCCTTCCCAACCTTCTCAGAGAATTTGCAATATACGGATCCCTTGCAAATCTTAAAATCAATCTCACCAAATCAGAGGGGATGGGGGTAGCAATCCCACCGACGCTCCTCTCGACTCTGAAGGCCAATTTTAATTTCAGACGGACCTCAACGGCAATAAAATACCTTGGCACCCTTATACCCCCCAACCGCTCGGGTATTTACGAACTGAACTTCCCACCTCTACTACGTAAAACCCGCAACCTGCTAGACCAATAGCACAAGGGTATACACTCCTGGTTCGGTAGGTGTAACCTCTTACAAATGTGCATACTACCCAAATTTCTCATTGTTCCAGGCACTGCCGATCCAACATTCCTCCTGCATATTTTAAACAGGTCCCCTCCCTATTTATACACTTTATCTGGGCCCATAAGAAACCAAGATTACCCCACTCCCAGCTATCCTTACCCAAAAGCTTTGGAGGATTGGCATTGCCGGATATACAAAAATACTATCAGGCATCTCACTTTAGCAGGCTGGTAGACTGGTGCTGCCATTCAGATCTTAAGTTATGGGCACAAATAGAACAGCAGCAAACACACATGCCCTTGAAAAGGGCACTCTGGTGCTATCATAATTTACCTGCAGAACTGAAAGGGCACCCACTCATAGGCACCACTCTCCATCTTGGCTTGCAAGCCTCCACACAAGGACATCTTGCGTCCAATTTTACCCTATCTTAGACAACCCACGGTCCCCTCCTGGCCTCCAAACACGGGAATATCGCTCTTTACAACTTGCGGACCGGAATCAGGCTGCCGACTTTATACAGACAGCCCAGTGGCCTTCCATAGCAGACCTGACTAACACCAATGGACCGTACCACCTCCCATTTTGGCCGGCCCTCAGACTACACTACTCTCCCCAATCCTTCGGGGGTTCAACCCGGGTGCTCACGACCTTCGAGGAGTACTGCTCGGATACAGATGCCCTCCCAAGAACCCTATCCAAGACTTCTATGCTGCAAAATACCCCGACTGAACAACCACACTTACCCTGTGTGACTAAATGGGAAGCAGACCTAGCCTGTACCTTTTACGGCAACCCAAATACAGAATATTATTTGCTTCTCCCTGAAGTCCTCGATATGTACCAAGATCCAGGAAACAAATTTTAAGTTGCTGACCAGATGGTACTACACTCCCGTCAAACTCCGTACCTGTTACCCTAAAACATCTGACCTATGCTGGCGATGCCAGGAGAACAGGGGAACGCTACTCCACATATTTTGGTCCTGTCCCAAATTAACGACATTTTGGACGAAGGTTCGTACCTTTGTCCAAAAATGTAAGGAATACCAGATACCGTGGAACCCTGCCTTCTTTCTCCTACTCGTCTCAGATATATCACCTAAAGTTTACAAAAAATCTCTCCTACGACACCTCCTAAATTCAGCCAAGGCATGCATCCCACTCCACTGGAAAAAGAAACACCCTCCATCCATGGTAGGATGGCTGCATAAAGTGGAAGACATTAATAGGATGGAGGACCTGGTCCTCACATCACAACATAAACGGGAACAATACAAGACATGGGGAATATGGAATATGTTCCTCCTGTCCGACGAAGGCAAGGCTCTTTTTCCAAGTCCTCTTCCCGGACGGCTTACTGAGAGAGCGGCACCTCCCACCTAACAGGAAACACATGATCCACATTATAAAAAAGACTGCTCACAAGTAGTACCTCAGTATATGTGTTTCCTCCGGCCTGACAAGAACTCTGAAGAAGTTTGTTATTTTTCTGGCCTTCGTGCGAGGCGGCAGGGGCCTCCCGGCTACAGCATCCCAGAACAGGGGCAGTGAACCTGGGGATGCATGTAGCTTGGGCTTCTTCAAGCTGCCCTGGAAGGGAGCCTGGAATTTTTACTCCAGGAGACTCCCTCTCTCCATGGAAGTCTGGTCAGCAGCATGCCTGGAGTTCAGGTACACTGGTAGTGTGGGATTTTGACTCAGTGAGACTTCCAGGGGACAGTGTGGTCTAGTGGTGTCCTGATGCTTGCAGGGCGGCCATGTTATTGGTAGCAAACACTGACCTGGTGGTTGGGGCTGCAAGCTCCATGTCCCAGGTGAGGCGTCCGATCCACAGCGCCAGACTGGGGTCTGCACTACTTGACCTTTCAAGGCTACAGAGAAGATGGTGGAAGCCATTTTGTCCTGTGATGGGAAAGTCACCAGTGGAGCCTGTAAGCAGGAAGCAGGTCTGGGACACCTGCAGACACTGACCCTAAGGTAAGAAAGAGGCTAAAGGCAAGTTTCTCCTTTCTTACTCCCTGGTGTAGGGGGCACCAAAAGATTTGGGATGATTCTCTGTACAAACCACAGACCAGCAGAGTGGATCTGGGGAGTCTGGCTGTTTGTGTATCCCTCTTTTCCCTACCAGTGGTGGGGCTTCATTTGGGTCTCCCTAGGTGGCGGAGTGCTGGTCATAGTATGATTATCTGCACCCTTGTCTCTCCTTGTAAAAGGCTCATACCACCTTGTAGGACAAAGGAAGGGAGCAAAAGGGGTACCGCCTAAGGGACAGATGTACAGATTACATCGATTCCTTCTCAGCTGGAGGAGAAGCAGCTATTCCAGTGAGCACTGAGGCTCTACTGGAGCCTTCCCTCACTCCCTTTGGCTTAAGCACCATATCTTCATTTGCTGGCCTGATTAATATGGATTGATCACAGCAGCTGGCTTCCCCAAATCTTTTTTGGAGGGAATATTGCACAGTACATCTCTTTTACACAGCCTTCCTAACAGAACAGCTATAGCAAGTCAAAGTAAATATTCTGTTAATGCTACAGGCTCAGTCGCCTGAAGTGGTGATCTGCATAACTTGCCACCAGTATCACAATGTGCCATATGAAGTCAGACTTCCAACGTTGGGCAGAGAACCTGTCATTTATATAATTTTCAGGTTCATTTTTACCCAGTTCCTTTCCAAACACTTAACAGCTACCGTACCAGCTTTTAGAGGGGAGAAAGGTCATAGGTGTGGGCATATGCATTTTGGGTATGTATATAGCATTGTGGCAAAACTCTCGCTGGATAACTACAAGGCCCTATTGTCTAAATGTCCAGAGGTATCTCTTGAATGAAGATTATGTAGTAAGAGATCTATAGATTGGAGATCAATCTCTAGTTTTCGTGTTCGGTTCTGGAGCCCAGATAAAAGCAAGAGGGTGTCAAAATATTGCTATAGATTAAAATATGCAGTGATGGAAGCTTACCAGGCATCATCACTCTTTTCTCTAGAAAACATCAAAGCTCTTTCCAACAGAGCATGGGCCACTTCTTGGGCTGAAAGCGTCATCAGGTCTCATCCCCAGATCTGCAAGTCAGTAACCAGGTCCAGCTTCCAAACCTTCGTGAAACCTTTCTGACCGGGCATGTTCTCTAACAAGGAACAGATTGTCGGGAGGAGGTTGCTTAAAGCTGTGGTCCCACCCTAACCATGTAGTTCTATGTTGTCCTCTCTGTAAGGCGTCCTGGAAGATGACTTGGAAAAACAGAGTTATTACCTGATAACTCACTTTTCAGGAATCTTCCAGGACGGCGCCAATTCCCCCCCTTAATGATCAACTTGTCTATGACATATGGTTATGGGGGTAATTTAAGTTCTAGATTTATTTAAGTTGATGGTTTACCAACAGAGTAATACTGTATATATATCGGAGCCTTCGGTTATTTGTTTAATACTGAGGTACTACTGGTGAGCAGTCTTTTTTTATAACGTGGATCATGTGTTTCCTGTTAGGTGGGAGTAGCCTCTCTCTCAGTAAGCCGTCCTGGAAGATTCCTGAAAAGTGAGTTATCAGGTAATAACTTTTTGTGGTCCCTCAGCCTCACCCGGCGCCTAAACAGGTTGAGGGATAGCAGCGGCAGTTGGCCCCATCCTCTGCCCTCGACCCCCCCCTCTCTTTCCATCACCCCTCCCCACTTTCTGCTCTATTCCTCTCTATTTTCCACTATGCTTTCCTCTTTAGAACAGTAAATACTAAATGGCACAGCCCCCTTTACATTACACAGCTTCCCTGCACATTCCACCAGCCCCCTTTTACATTCCACTGCCCCTCTTTATATTCCTTAGCCTCTTTACATTTCACAGCCCCCCTGCACATTCCACAGCCCCTCTTTACCTTCCACAGCTCCCTTTACATTTCACAGTCCCCCATTTCATTACACAGCCCCCCTGCGCATTCCACAGCCCTCATGTCTCCTGGGAGAGCCCTGTCAGCATACTCTCAAAAAAAAAACATCACTGCCTCTGTTTCATTAATCCATCCTAGACTTTGTAAGTGTTAGTGTAAACCAATGCCTGTATATACCTTATTATCTCAGATCTTTTATGGCTGGTCACGTGGCCAGAGATCATGTGACCGACCATAAAAGATCGGAGATAATAAGGTGTTTACACTAACACTTACACTGTGTAGGATGGATTCATGAAACAGAGGGGCTAACAGTGATTTTTTTTTTTAAACTTTACAGTATGTTGGCAGGGTTCTCCCAGGAAAGTCTTGGATGATATCTTTCCTGCAATTGCCATGCAGCCTTTTTCTGCATCAATGCAGAATCATTCAAGGCTGCATCGCGATGCATCAATTAGGCAATTAATTTCAACACCCCTACTACCCGCAACCTGGAGCTTCAGGCAGAAGAGAACAGCACTGGAGCATGGAATAAGGTAAGTGATACACCTTATCCCTGCACCTCTAGACTAAACAAAAATGTAACCCTTGCAGCACAGGGGGCGAGGGGGGCCCTCTGCTAGGGTAGATTTTATTTTATTCTCGGATGTCAGCTTCAATTGTCATGAATACCCTAATCAGCCATCTCTTTTGCCAAAAAAGTTTCCTACAGTCAAATGTCCTCTAGCCAATGAATGTGTGCAGGAAATCTGGAATATTTCTAAAAAGCATGCTGCTGGTGGATGGAACTAGTCTGAATATACCATTGACAAAGAAATTTGGACAGCAGTTAGTGGTTTCAGATAATCATGCTGTCTTAAATATATGTTAAAATTGTTAGTTCTGTTATTTGTATCAACTCAGTATACTGTATGTCTCCTGTTAACACTATATGGCTAAAGGTTTGTGTACAACTGACCATCACACCTACTTAAGCTTGGTGGACATCCCATTCTAAAACCAGGGCAAGATGTGAAATGAAATATGGATTCACCCCCCCCCCCTCCCCCCAGTTAAACCAGCCTGCTCTTTTCTGGGAAGGCGTTCCACACGATTTATAAGTGTGCCTGTGTAGTTTTGTACGTATTCAACCAAAAGAGCATTTGTGAGGTTAGGTACTGATGTTGGGTGAGGAGCTGACTCCCAATTTGTGATCCAATTCATACCAAAGATGTTTATTATGGTTGAGGTCAGGACCCTGTAAAAGCCACTTGTGTTCATCCACATGAAATATATTAAACTGTTTCCTTATGGATTTGGGTTTCTATACAGGGGCACGTGCTGGAATAGATGAAGATTTTCCTGAAACTGTTGCCATGAAGCTGGAAGTGCACAATTGTCTAAAATGTCTTTGGATGCTGTATTAATAACAGTACCCTTCATTGGAAACACCTGAACTCAATCATTTTGAGGGTTGTCCACATATAGTGTGGGTGTGATGGTCTGGGTTCACTCATTTTGACCATATAATATATGTTTGCTGAAAAAAAGTAAGACAAATATTTATTCCTTATTCCATTTTATGTCCCATAACCCAGGATCACAAGAACAGTGGAAGTATTTTTCCATCTGAGGCATCTTCTAAATCTTTTAAGTGGGCTTGCAGTTGCGTTAACTTATGACGGTGACCTTCTAAAGACTGAGCCAGAAACTTTGCAGTGTAAGCTACATGAAATGTTGTGTAGTCTGCTACAAATGTAAGTATATTTATTCTCACAATGTTATATTGCCTGTGTGAATAATTATGGGTGGTACAATAATACCTTTTGGGATCCCAGCTGTGAGATTTATATCAGAGAATGTTCAATACATTTATTAAAGCAGTTCTAACCAAAAGGGGAAGCCAAGCTTGTTTGCACCCTCCACTGCCACACTTGCCACTTTTTGGGGGAGAGTGGGTTTTGACAAATAGCTGTTCCCACTTCTGGCTCAGATCGACGTGGCGAACTGAGCCAGACGTTCGCCCCTCCTTCCCCCGCAGTCTTCTGGGAAACATCACAGGTCCCAGAAGGCTACAGGACCATTTAGAAGGCACGACTCACACATACGCAATAGAAAACAGGCTGTGAAGCCACAAGGCTTCACTTCCAGTTTCCCTTACTAGAGATGCTGGCGCCTGCACCGAAGCCGATTGAAGAATTAGTTCAGGTGAGAAACTGGGATCCCTTGACAGGTAAGTGTCCCTATATTAAAAGTCAGCAGCTACAGTATTTGTAGCTGCTGACTTTTATTTTTTCTGAAGCAGCCTGGAGCTCCTCTTTAAGGTTAATTTAAATCAAATGTAATGAAATAGATGTTCATTCTCTGAACTCCTCCCTTCACTCTCAAAAAAGCAAAGTCTTAGAGGTTATTGTATTAATTCATGTGAGGATTGTGGCTTTGAGATGCCATAAAATGGCCTGCACCTCCCTTAGCTGGTACTAGTAGCGGAGGAGCCTTAAAGCATGTCTAAATCCAAAAACAAATATGTAACTTATCTCAGTTTGCCAGTTACTTGAGGTGCCTACATTCATTTTTTTCCCAGTTTTTCCCCCTTTTTTTTTTTACCAGTTATTCCTGCACACTCACACAGACTGGAATTCAAACGTGTCTGCCCCTTTTCATCTCCATTATATGGTGGATTGATGGGACTAGTAGTTAATACAATAGAGATGAGGCCCTTTGTGTTTTCTTTTCAGCTCACAGAAAGCAACAAGTACAATACATTTCTGGCAAGAATAAAGGATAACTTAACTTTTTCAGGCAGAATTTAACTTTTCATAATAAATAGAAGTGTTTTCCAATGCCATTTCTGGCCCAGCCATCCTAATGTGCTTTTCCCTCACTTACCTTATCCAGAGGATGTTTAAAACCTTGTTACTTTATTTGAATGTTTGAACTGATTTTCAGATTCCATCACTTCCTGTAGATTCGCTCAGCATTCACTTCCCTTTAGCTCATCTCCCAGAAGCCTTCACTTTCTTGTGGCATCACAGAAGAGGGTGTGATAGGGTGTGATCACCATTTCTGACCACCCCTTCCTCATTACAATACTGCCTTCTATCTATTTCCTATACAATCTCTGGTTGTACAATCTTCTTTAACCACTTGCCGACAGTCAACCGCAAGATGGCTCGATATCGCAAAATGCCGTCATACGGTGGCGGCTGCGATATCATGCACTGTGAGCGCGCGCCGCCGGAGGCGCGCCCGCGCCCTCACTATGTTCAGGGGGGACCAGGAAGCGGGTGCGGCGGACTCGATCTCCGCCGGCTACCCGCGATGCCCCCCCCCCTGGAGTGAAAGAACGGAGGTCTGTGTAAGTAAACACGGATCTCCGTTCTGTGAGAGGGGGAAGGGCTGTGATCACAGCCTTCCTCTATATGGAAGCGGTGATCGCTCCCCTTCCCCTGCTAGGGCAGCCCACACACAGTTAGAACATGCCCAGGGAACACAGTTAACCCTTAGAGCGCCCCCTCCAGGTTAACCCCTTCACTGCCAATGGCATTTACACAGTAATCAGTGCAGATCAATGAATGGCCAGTTTTACATCTCACTAGTGATGCTTCTTAATTCTTGTTGTGTCGGAACAGAATGACAATTATAGTGTCTCTGCATTCTTCCTATTAGATCTTTTGTGGTAGATAGACAGCCAATTATGCCGTTCCCTTGCAAGCGAGCATTGGTTTTGAAGACCAGCCAACAGTTCTCTGTGAGAGCCAGGTGAGTCCTAGTTATGCTCACTGTAATGGGTTGTGCAGGGCACATCGCCTTATTACATATGGTCATGTTTTCTAAGTAGCTAAAAATGTACCACAAAGTCTCTGTATTTCGGTAGCTTTTTATTCAGTCAAACAAACAAATTGTCTGGCCCTATGTTCACTGACAGAAGCTGGAAGGACCAAAGTTTTAAATATGATGTCTACAAGATGGTAAGGCTCGGCTGCTGTTTAGCTTGACGACCTGGAGAAGTGGGACAAGAAGCCAGAAACCATAATCCAGTACACTAAAAACCAAAAGCACTTGGGGCCCTCCCCAATAAAAACCCATAATTAAATATTCTTCAAGCTGAAAAGATACAGGAATATCACCACAGTGTAAGAGGTCACAACGTATTTATTGTAAAAGTACACCAGTGTCCAAAAAGAAATTTGGACATTGGTGTGGTTTTACAATAAATATTTTGTGATTTTTTTACATTGCAGCGACATTCCCTCTCCTGTATCTTTTGAACTTGAGGATTATTTTTTTCATGTGTATTGGATTACGGTTTCTACCTAATAATATATATATATATATATATATATATAATCAGTGCCTTGAAGATTTTTGAGCTTTGCTGGGTTCTTGTTATATAATATTCACTACACCCTTTTGGTCTTGTCAGCAAGTGCTGGCTAATCCCTTTTTGATGCCCAAGTATGCAGAGCCTAGAATAGTAAATTGAATGACTGGTAGTCCTTTGGGAACTCATGATTAACCTTTTGTCTTTTTAGAAGTAACATCCAATAAAACACCAGGTCATTTTGGTTTTAACTGGATGTGACATGCCAGTCTCATTGTAGGAGATTTACTCCACTAAACCTAGAATAAGTAGCCTATAAACGCCAGTGGATCAGTATGCCAGCCAGACAGTTGGCTTCCTTTTAAGGAAATGCACTTCTTTTCACCACCTTTTGTCCAATGAAACAGATGGCTTGGGTTCAACTGTGATCAGGTGTACCACACTGGTGATCATGAAACGAACAGGCACTGTATACCCGCAGCAGACTCTAAGGCCCCTTTCACATGGGCGTTCCAGTCAGGTCTGCCTGTCAGCTTTTAAGGTGGACCTGATCAGAAGGTCCATGCAGCTCTATGGACTGTCCATTTACACCTGCCTACCTCCAGGTCCGATCACTAAAAAAACGTCAAGGCCTGCGTCCTCTGTTTTGCTGGACTGGATTGGAGGTAGCCGGGTGTAAACGGACAGCAGAGTCCGTTTACTCCCATCCTCCCATAAAGCAGAGCAGAGTCTCTCCGTGTGCGCTCTGCATAAATTGAGCAGACTTGGAGAGGGCCCCCTTACTGCCCACAGAAATTTAAACTACAGCTGGGGTTCGACAGAAGGCTCCATCAGGTCACATGTCTTCGATTTTGTGTAAACCTGCTAATTTTCATTGCCATTGCCATCTTTCAGAAACCTCTCTTAAGTTCCGCCAACAGTTTGTGTTGAAGATGTCCACACAGGTAGAAATTAAAGCAAAAAAACTGCCACACATCCGGCTCAATACTGGTAGTACATGTATATGTAGCAGGCTTGGTCAACGCTTCTCTGCAAACCATGGAGCGGCGTTCTCTGAGGCTGCCACATATACAAGTACTACCAGGATCGAACCGGGAGTGCAGCAGTTTTCTGCTTTGATTTTCTTATACTACTGGAGGAGTGATCTCTTGCTCCGCCATAACTATTCCTGAGCACCAGCGGGACAGTGCATCTCTGCTTGCAGCGGCACCACTAAGTCAATATGGGTCACTCATAGGTAGAAATAGTACATTGCTGAATCAATTACTCCACCTCTACACCTGCGATGTTACCTGCGCAACTCAGTTGAGCCATTAAAATTCATCTTGTTTAGGAACTGGACCCGTTCACTCCTCAGTGTGCTATCTAACTATTGCGTGCAGCAGTTTACGTGCTGATTTTTATTATCATTATTTTCCTTAGAATGCCATTAATTCCGCAGTCTTCAAAGCAAGGAATATCATTGCACTAAAACTGTACTTTGAAAGGTTTGGGTGTTTTAACCTTCATTCACAACTGAGCAGAGCATAGGCAAGGGGTTGGCAGGAGGAATGGCTGCCCTGGGCACTGTAGTATCATGTGAGGTACGTGGGCACCACAAGGAGATTTGGGGGAGGGGGATTTTTGTTGAGAGTACATGATAAAGATGG
>BLSH010122632.1:182737-198580 GCA_018402905.1 Glandirana rugosa | reverse complement strand
GGTACGGGAGTGGTTATGCACAGGGTGGTAGGGGAGTGGTTATGCACAGGGGGCGTACGAGGGTGGTTATGCACAGGGGGATACGGGGTTGGTTATGCACAGGGTGGTACGGGAGTGGTTATGCACAGGGTGGTACGGGAGTGGTTATGCACAGGGTGGTACGGGAGTGGTTATGCACAGGGGGGTACAGGAGTGGTTATGCACAGGGGGGTACGGGAGTGGTTATGCACAGGGGGGTACGGGAGTGGTTATGCACAGGGGGGGTACGGGGGTGGTTATGCACAGGGTGGTACGGGGGTGGTTATGCACAGGGGGTTATGGGGGTGGTTATGAAAGCTGTGTGATAGGTAAAAGCTATTTACATAATGCAGCCCAAATAAAGTAATGGTCACTGTGCAGATATTGTCGACTTTAGCACTCCAGGCAATGTTTTCATGGAAAGGGAAATTAATATTATATATTGCCGCTATATATTATATTAAGAGCGCATGTCTCTCCTCTCCTCGGGTGGCAAATACAGCGGGCACACCCGAACGTGATGTCAGTCGAGAGGAGGGGAGGAGGAGAGCAGGAGAGACGCGGTGAGTCATGTAAGCACCGTGCAACGCTCTGAAATGACTGAGTGTGACAGCCATTTGTCAGCGGGCCGGGTGTCTGTGAAGTGGTCGCAGTGTGCTGCAGGCAGCAGTCTAGGTGCTTTGTCCAAGGTGGGCTTAGGATTACTGTGTAACCTCTCCTCAAGGGATATTGCTTTGGTACATCCCAGCAGTAATGAATTAACACTCTGTGTGTCCCGTGATGTACGATAAAGAAATACAGATTTTTAATACAGCTTACCTATAAAATCCTTTTCTTGGAGTACATCACGGGACACAGAGATCCCTCCCCTCTTCTTTCTGGGATTCTTATTGCTTGCTTCAAAAACTGAGGTCCATTTACCTGTATAACCCAGCAGTAATGAATTAACACTCTGTGCAGTGGTGTATTAAGGTTAGGTGCTGCCCTAGGCCTGACTAAACTCATGCACCCCCAATTTAAATACACCCACCCCTTCCTGTCAAGGCCACACCCTTTTGTGTTTAAGTCCCGCCCTATCATCTGTAAACCACACCCTTCCCCTTTAGGCTCCACCTTTTTCTCTTAGAGCTTCACCTCTTCCTCTCTGTACAATAGCATACACAATCACAGTACCATAAGTGCCCATACCAGTGCTGCCTTATCAGTGCTGCCTTATCAGTGCCCAACAGTGCAGCTTATCAGTGTCCATCAGTGCAGCCTCATCAGGGGCCACCAGTGTGGCCCATCAGTGTGGCCTCATAAGGGGACACCAGTGCAGACTATCAGTGCAGCATAGGAGTGCCACCTCATCAGTGCAACAGTGCACCCTTATCAGTGCCCATTGAGTCAATCCGCTCAATGATTGCCTCGCTCCAGGAAGGAGATTTTTTGGCATTAATAGACATCAAGGATGCATATTTGCCTTTGCCAATTTTGCTACCTCATCAGAGGTTTTTTTTTTGCGTTTTGAGATAGAAGAACGAAGCAACCAGGATTGCAATAGCTCCGTGAATCTTCATAAAGATTCTGGCTCCAGTGCTGGGCCTTCTAGGGTTACGAGGGGTCCTAATAATGGGATGCCTGGACAACCTCTTGCTCAGAGATCTGTCTCGATGCAGACTCGAGCAGAATGTTACCCTAACAATCCTGGAAAGCAGGGGTTGGGTCATATATGTAGGGTATTCCCTACTAGACCCAGTTCAGTCTCTGGAATATCTAGGTCTATAGCTAGATACAGTCCAAGCAAGGATACTCTCTCTGCTGAGAGGGTCAGCGACCTCAAGGCTCTGGTAAGCCAGGTGAGGGCGATGAGACACTCTTCAGTTCTCCTCTGTGTGAGGCTGCTAGGGAAGATGGTAGCCTCTTTCGAGGCAGTTCCCTATGCACAGTGTCACTCCAGGGCGCTTCAGCGCAACATCCTGGCAGGGTGGAACAGATAATTGCAGACTTGGGATTCCTGCATCGACAGGCAGCGACAGTCATTCTGGTGGCGCCAGATTGGGCCAGGAGGCCTAGCTACCCAGAGATGAGGTTACGGCAGACAGGCCTTGGCAGCTTTCGGGCCGATCCGATCTACTCTCTCAGGGTCCGATATTCCACCCGAATTTACGTGCGCTAAGCTGATAGCATGGCGATTGAAGCCACGGTATTGAGAGATCCTGGGGTTTTTGGGCCCTGTGTTATCTACAATGGTAAATGCTAAAAAGCTAGTCACCAGGAAGATTTATCACAGGGTCTGGAAGGCTCACATTGCGTGGTGTGAGGCCAGGAAAAGGCATCCCCACAAGTATGTGATTGGTAAAATGCTAGCCTTTCTTCAAGCAGGAGTAGACTTGAAGCTGGTTTTGACTACAAAGGACCGGTTTCTGCCTTGTCCATATGTTTCAGAAGCCTTTGACTTCTCGCTCCTTGATCAGGACATTTCTTCAAGGAGTAACTCATCTGTTACCACCTGTTAGATTTCCTTCCTGTCCATAGGATTGAATCTGGTTTTGTTAAAGGACAAGTTTCTGCCTTGTCCATATATTTTCAGAGGCCTTGGCTTCTGACTCCTTGATCAGGACTTGTCTACAAGGGGTAACTCGGCTGTTACCTCCAGTTAGATTGCCCCCCTGTCCAGGGGATTTGAATTTGGTTTTGTCAGTGCTGCAGAAGCTGCCCTTTGAACCTATTAGGGAGATTCCCTTGGTCTTTTTGACTAGGAAACTAGTCTTCCTCTTTGCCATCACCCCAGCCAGAGGGGTTTCAGAGTTGGCAGCTCTTTCTTGTAAAGAACCAGACTTGAGAGTGCACCAGGATAAGGTGGTGTTGCGGCCTCTTCCATTCTTCCTACCAAAGGTAGTGTCTGCCTTTCATCTCAATGAAGATATTATGCTACCTTCTTTTTATTCTCAGCCCTCCTCACTGGAGGAGAGACCATTGCACTGTCTATATGTGGTGCGTGCTGTTAAGATCTATCTGTAGAGATCTGCAGACATCAGTAGGACTGATGCCCTTTACTCTTACGTTCACTGACAGACGTAGCTCTTCTTTTTTTTTTTTTTTAAAAGGTGTTTATTTTTGTATTTTTAAATTCTTACACAAAACATTAAACATTTGCATAGTATTATGTATACAAGTGCCATTAACAGTCCAGGCGTGGTGATAGGCTACGCAGAGCCCTTTTAAATTTTTCTATTAAAGTAAGTATCATGGCGATCAGTCATGACATATCTTGTGAACTCACTTGTAAAATATGTAAATAAGGTAAAACAAATTAGGATATATTGATACCTTTAAAACAGTAAACAAAACCAAAGCAAGTGGGCTCCCTTCCTTACCACACAGCTCTATTCCAAGAGCTATATTTGGTGTGTAGGTACATATATATATATATACATCATTCACGCCTCATTCATTCATACCTCCAAGCATTCATACAACCATACATTCCATGTTAAACTCTGCATACCAAGAAGATGAGGTATACCAACCTCTAAGAGGATGCCTGTGATGGCGGCAGGTCTGCTGACCCTGTAACCGCGTTATCTAGCCACATCTGCCAGATTTTGGCAAACTTTTTCCCACATCCCCGACTCTTATATATAACCTTGTATATCGGCAGTGCTTGATTAATCAACCGACATAGATAAGTAAGGGTGGGGGATGTAGGCGTTCTCCAATGGAGCAGCAACGTCTTCTTTGCATAGAAAAAAATCAATCTAAACATAATACGCTTATGCACCCTGTTTACATAATCATCCAATACGCCCAGAAGGGCTACCTCTGGAGTTCTAGGGGCTGTGAGATCAAAGTTTGTTGTAAGCATATCAAATAAATCAGACCAAAACTGTACTAGACCTGGGCAAGACCAGAACATATGCAGTACATTCGCCGAGGTCTCATCACATCTAGGGCATGAAATAGACTCATCAGCTCTCATTTTGTTCAATCTATCAGGAGTGTAGTGCAGTTGGTGAATAAATTTAAAGTGTATGAGTTTGTCTGCTGTGCTGATGATGTCCTGCATGCAGGAATCAGTAACTTCCTCCCAATACTCATCCGCAAGGTCAGGAATATATTTTTTCCATTTCACACATGAGACTTCGAATGGATGGGGACCAACCGCCTGCAGGACACCGTACAGCGTAGTCACCAACTTATCCACATACGGATCAGCCATAACTTTCTCCAAAGGGGTCACTCCCAGTTCCACTCTTTGTCTACCGAACTGTGTTTGTACTGCATGTCTCAGCAAGAGATATTTGAAAAAAAACTTATTGTTTATATTTGTCCGCTCCTTCAACATATCAAAGGAGATAAAATAACCTTCTTCATAGACCTGATATACATATACAATACCCTTAGCTATCCACCATGATGTATCAGGATGCCGATATAGCTCTCCAAAGTTGGCATTATGCCATAATGGGGCATTTTTGGGGAGAGATGCATCAGCACCTGTCAACTTTGTCCCAGCTACACTCCACGCCAAGAACCCCACATCCATAGGGGAAAATCTACTACAGGCGGTTGGTTTCCGGCAGAACACTACGTCCCTAGGACGGAATGGGCCTCCCACCATGGCCCCCAAGAGGGCAGTGGAGGGAGAAGGGGACTCCAACAGGAACCAGTTATGTATATAGGCTAATTGAGAGGCCAAAAAATAATTGTAAAAATCTGGACAGGCCAGACCACCCCTCGCAGCCGAAGCCTGGAGAGACGATCTGGCCATCCTAGGATGTGCACCATTCCAAATAAAACGGAACATCAGGGTGTCAATTTGTCGAAACAAACGTTTAGGAAGGAAGACTGGTGAGGCCCGCAAAAGATATAGTAATTTGGGTAGGAAAATCATTTTTAATATGTTGATTCTGCCAATTAAATTTAGGGGCAGGGACATCCAGGTGCGGAGTCGCAGTTCCATCTGGGTCACTATTGGGGAAATATTAAGGGACTCATACTGCGAAAGTTCAACAGAAATATCCACCCCAAGATATCTGAAGGTCTGGGAGACTTGCAACTTAGAAGATTGTAAATAAGCATAATCCCTTGAAGGGCCCACTGGAAAGGCCACTGATTTATCCCAGCCGACCTCGAGCCCCGAGGCAGCACCGAAATCCTCCACCACCCTCATGAGGTTACGAAATGAGGTCTCCTCTCCATCTATGTAGACTAAGGCATCATCTGCATATAGCGATATCTTCTCCTCCAGCGGGCCCCACCGGATCCCCCCCACCCCCGAGCTCTGCCTAATGGAGATGGCTAGCACCTCCATCACCAGAGCAAAAAGAAGGGGGGAGAGGGGGCAACCCTGTCGCGTTCCCCGCCGGAGGAAAAAAATCGGAGAGACATCTTTATTCGTGCGGACCCTAGCACAGGGATTGGTATACAAGAGGCGGACCCAGTGAATAAAGTCCTCCCCAAATCCAAACCTGGATAGTGTCTCCCACAAAAAGGACCATTTAGACGTAGCTCTTCTTATGACACATGGGGTTATGCTCATATCACTAGGAGTAGACTAGGCAAAAATAAAACAAAAGCATAGGTTGGCCCCTCCCAGGGGGCTGTCCTCACCTTAGCATATAATCCCCCTGCTCTGCATAGCACATCAGTTTTTATTGCCTAGTGCAAGTAGACCTGGTTCCCTATGGGATCTGCGGTCTCCTGAAGGTTTTTCTGATGAAGACTGCTATCAAGAAGCCGGCTGGCAGTATAGAGGATATCTAGAATCCAAAAACTTTCCCCAGTCCGGCCAACGTCTATGCGGACTCAGCGCCCGTTCCGTGTGGGCGGCCAGTGGCTAATCCCACTAGAGCCCAGTGACTGGTTCTGTTCCTGTCCAGTGGCCTGGCCAGCAGCATGCCTCTCCATGGGGAGGTAAGTCTGCTCCGGGTGGCTACCCGCTGCACCCGTTGGATCGGTGAGTAGACCCTTCTTCCATCTTAGGGCGTGGAGAGTGGGCACCTGGGCAGCTTCTAAGGTAGCCGGCCGGTGGGGGCCCATCTCCCATTCCCCCCCACTCCCCCTCCCCCCGCAGTACCGCACCCCGCACTGACCGTTCGGAGACTGCATTTGGCGGTTCGACGCCATTCGGTGTGGATCACCGTTCGTTCGTCCGCTGACCGCGCCATTTTGCCGTAAACTCGGCTTGTGTTGATGGCAGCAGCCATTTGTTTGGTAGACCATGCGGTTTTCAGCCTGTCCTCTGACGGCCCCCAGTGGTCGTTCTCGGTATTACAGGAAGTGATAAAAACAGCAGAAGCACTTCCGTTTTTGCTTGGACAAGCGTGGCTGACAGACGGCGGTGCAGGCTCTTGAAGTGCAGTGGATTTTTGGCATTGCTCATTCCGGTCCCAGTGCTGAGGCATTTAAAACAGCAAGTATAGCTGGCTCTCCCTGGGTGCTGGTAGCGGTGGGTGCAATCCTCCCAGGTCTCCCTGGCTGATTGGTGGGGTAGAGGTGGTGGTCACACAGTGGGGGTGCCGGAAGTCTGGGATGTCCAGAGGCCGGCAGTGCTATGGCAGGGGTACCTGCGGAGTAACAATCCACCCCGGGAACCTTGGTGTCCTTGGAACAGCTGAGGGCGGTATTTGGGGAGTTCTTTCCCTGGGCGGGGGACCCGATTTCCGGGGGGCCCCAAAAAACGCCCGCCCCCGTCATTCTTCGGGGGAGGATTCGGAACCAGAGAGCGCCTCGGTGGTCACGGGAACCCACGTGGACCTGTCAGAGGGTGAACTGATACCCTCAGACGGTGAAGGTGATCAGGAGGCTGCATTTTCGCGCTACAAAGCGATAGTGGCCGCTTTGATCACTGATATCCGTGACTCCATGCGACTTGACCAAGCAGGGGAGTCGCTTGAGTCCACATATATTTGTGGATTGCTTAAGCCCTCTAGGTCCCTTAGGGCCTACCCTTATGATCAGGTGTTTGAACAGGCGGTGTTCAAGGAATGGCTACGGCCGCAAAATTCCTTTGCTTTACCCAAAAGCTTTGCTGTTTGCTACCCCTTTTGAGGATAGCTATACTAAGAGATGGGCTTCCCCAGCAGTGGACCCACCGGTGGCCCGTCTGAATAAGGCAACGACCATTCCCTTGGAGGGGTCTCCGTCTTTTAAAGAGACGGCCGATTGCCGCACGGAAGCAGTGTCTAAGGCACTGTTCTTGTTGGCTGGGTCAGCCATGCGGCCAGCTATGGCGGCGTAATCTCTTCACGAGCACGCTGCCACACTACATACCGGTTTAAGTTGTGAGTGTGCACAGGCTGAGGTGCAACATGCACAACACTTGGAAGAAGGTCTCCGTTACATATGCGATGCGGCCTTCGACCTGCTTCCCATACTGTCAAAAATGTCTGTTTTTGCAATTGTTATCAGGCGGGTGCTGTGGCTCCGCTCTTGGTCGGGCGACCAGGCTTCGAAGAAAGCTCTTACAGATCTTCCCTTTCAGGGAGGGCGTCTGTTTGGCCCACAGTTGGATGAAATCATTAAGGATTTCACGGGAGGGAAGAGTACTTTCCTTCCGGAGCCAAAACGGCAGGATTTTCGCTGTAGGCAGGGCCCTGTTTCTTCAGGTCAGAAGTTTTTTCGTGCACCCGGCTCAGCGGGTAAGGGCTTCAAGTCCGGTAAGGCTTCCGCTTGGTCCAGCAAAAGGCCCTGGCAACATAAGTCCGAAAAAATGAAGGATAAGTCTACCTCTGCATGATGGGTTGCCCCCGCCCGACTCACGGGTGGGGGGCCGGTTGCTGGGGTTCACAGACAGATGGGCTGCCCGCATCACTGATCGGTGGGTGCTGGAGGTGGTGTCCTCCGGGTACAGGATAGAGTTCATCTCTCTACTCCCAGAAAGGTTCTTCCCTTCGAACTTAAAGCTCCCTCAGGGGCGTCGGGAGGTGCTTCTGGGCGCCGTTCGGGAGCTTGCCGAACAGGGGGTGATTGTACCGGTACCCGCGGTGGAAAGATTTCACGGGTTTTACTCAGCCTCTTTGTGGTGCCCAAGAAGGGCGGTGTCAGGCCAGTTCTGGACCTGAAGGCATTAAACTGGAGTCCATCCGCTCGGAAGTGGCCCGCCCTGCACCAAGGGGAACTCATGGCGTCCCTGGATATCAGGGACGCATATCTTCACGTTCCAGTTTGTCACAGTCACCAGCGTTTTCTACGCTTCGCAGTGGGAGATCTGCATTACCAGTTTGTGGCGCTTCCCTTCGAGTTGGCTTCGTCTCCCCGAATGTTCACCAAGGTGGTGGCCCCGATGCTGGCACTGTTGAGACAGAGAGGTATCGCGGTGGTGGCGTACCTCGACAATTTTACTCCTGAGAGTAGAGTCAGCTGCGGCTCTGGAGGAGAACGTGATAATCACGGTGTCCACGTTAAAAGAATTTGGTTGACTGATCAACCTGCAGAAGTCATCATTGACTCCATCCTACCGGCTGGAATACCTGGGTCTGATTCTGGACACGGTGCAGGCAAGGGTGTTTTTACCACCGAGCAAGCTCCTGACATTACAGGCAGCAGTGCGAACCCTGTTATCATGCCAGTGGTCCTCCTTACGGTTCTGTATGCGAGTGTTGGGGCTCATGGTGTCGGCTTTCGAAGCGATACCTTACGACCAGAGTCACACTCGGCTCCTGCAAAAGGCGATTTTGTTGCAATGGGACAAATCTCCCCTATCCCTAGACAGACTGATCAGGTTGGATCATCAGTCTCGAGGATCCTTGATTTGGTGGATTCGGGCTCCAGCCCTAAAGTTGGGAAAATGTTTTCTCCCCCTCAATTGGTCGATAGTAACGACGGATGCCAGCCTGTCGGGCTGGGGAGCGGTCCTGGGGCAGTTCTCTGCCCAGGGTCATTGGTCAGTTCAGGAAGCTTGCCTTCCGATAAATGTACTGGAACTGAGAGCAATCGGGCTTTGTCTGTCCCGTTGGTCGGCGAGGCTGCGAGGCCTCCCTGTCCAGGTTCAGTTGGACAATGCCATGGCTGTGGCATATGTGAACCATCAGGGCGGAACGAGAAGCTTGGCAGCAGCCGTGGAGGCGGCTCTGATCCTTCAGTGGGCAGAACTTCACGTGCCAGCTCTCTCTGCAATCTACATTCCAGGCGTGGAAAACTGGCAGGCGGACTTTCTCAGCCACCGGACTCTGGATCAGGGGGAGTGGCCCCTACATCCAGAAGTGTTCGGCCAGATTTGCCTCAAGTGGGGCACGCCAGAGGTGGACCTCATGGCCTCCAGGTTCAATCACAAGATACAGACCTTTGTGTGCAGAACAAGAGATCCGTTGGCGGTTGCCTCGGACGCACTGATAGCACCCTGGGGTCGGTATCGGCTACTGTACATCTTTCCTCCCCTAAAGCTTCTGCCGCAGGTTCTGCGCAGGATAGAAGCAGAGGGAATCCCGACAATCCTGGTAGCTCCGGATTGGCCTCGGCGTCCTTGGTACGCCGATGTGGTGCGGATGGTGACAGATGTTCCGTGGCGTCTTCCGATTCGCGGAGACCTACTGTCTCAGGGGCCCATCTTGCACCCTGCTTTACCCTCGCTGGCTTTGACGGCTTGGCTATTGAGTCCCAGGTGTTGAGGGATAGGGGTGTCTCGGACTCCGTGATCCCTACTATGATTGAAGCTCGTAAGGGTACTTCATGTAAGATTTATCATAGGACCTGGAAGGCCTATATTGCCTGGTGCGAGACAGGGGGTTGGAACCCCCGCTCTTATACAATGTCCAGAGTACTGACTTTTTTACAGCAGGGACTGGACAAGAACCTGGCGTTAAGTAAGCTTAAGGGTCAGATTTCGGCCCTGACGGTTCTTTTTCAACGGCCCTTGGCGTCACATTCATTGATCCGTACGTTTGTACAGGGTGTACGTCATGTGGCTCCTTGGAATATGGTCGCCTCTGGCGCCGTGGGATTTGAATCTGGTGCTTTCTGTGCTGCAGAAGCCACCATATGAAAAGATCAGGGACATTCCCTTGCGACTGTTGTCGCAGAAAGTGGCCTTTCTGGTGGCTGTTACATCCGCTAGGCGGGTGTCTGAGTTGGCAGCATTATCCTGCAAGTCACCTTACTTGGCCCTACATAAGGACAAAGTGGTTTTGCGACCTTCCCCTTCGTTTCTTCCAAAGGTGGTTTCTTCTTTTCATTTGAATGAGGGTATTGTTCTTCCCTCATTGTGCCCGCACCCGTCGCATCCCAAGGAATTTGAACTGCATTCGTTGGATGTAGTGAGGGCTTTGCGGGTGTATTTGATTTCTACGGCTTCTCTTCGGAAGTCTGATTCTTTATTTGTGCTGACGGAAGGGTCGCGCAAAGGCATGGCGGCCTCGTCAGCTACCATTTCTCGTTGGATCAGGAAGACCGTGACTCATGCATATGAGGTTCGGGGCAAGGTTCCCCCATTTCCAGTCACGGCTCATTCCACCAGGGCAGTTAGTACTTCCTGGGCATTTAGACACCAGGCCTCAGTGTCTCAGGTGTGCAAAGCGGCTACTTGGGCCTCAGTGCACACGTTTACTAAGTTTTATAAGATTGATGTCTCAGCATCTTCGGATGCTGCCTTTGGCCGCAAAGTATTACAAGCGGCAGTTTAGGCGCGGGTGGCGCCGCCCGAGAGGGCTTTTTTGTTGGGTACTGTTGTTATAGTTTGCCCACCCCTCTTGATTGGCACAGCTTTGGGACATCCCCATGTGTCATAAGAAGAGCTGCGTCTGTCAGTGAACGTAAGAGTAATAGTAATTTTATTATAACTTACCGTAAAATCCTTTTCTCTGAGTTCACTGACAGACGCAGCACCCACCCCTCTGTGGAGTTTGTACGGCTTGTTACAAACTGATGTGCTATGCAGAGCAGGGGGATTATATGCTAAGGTGAGGATGGCCCCCTGGGAGGGGCCAACCTATGCTTTTGTTTTATGTTTGCCTAGTCTACTCCTAGTGATATGAGCATAACCCCATGTGTCATAAGAAGAGCTGCGTCTGTCAGTGAACTCAGAGAAAAGGATTTTACGGTAAGTTATAATAAAATCTCTTTTTTTGCTGCCTGAAGGCCCTAGGAATGGTTGGGCGGCATCCGAGGCAGCTGTTCTCACTGTGGATTAGCCAGCTGATTACTCAAATTTATGGTTAAAGGGGGAGAGCACCCCCATTCAGAGTGAGAGCTCTTTCCACCAGGAGATAGGGACCTCCTGGGCTTCTGCCACCAGACGTTGGTGGCACAGATTGTGAGGCCGCTACATGGTCCTCCGTACATACATTCACAAGATTCACAAGATCAGGTAGATGTTAGAACAGCAGAGGATTCAGTTTTTTGGCCACAGCATATCAAGGGCTACAGTTTAATTGGAATTGTGTCTCCCTCCCATCAGACACTCTGGGACGTCCCAGTATGTATAGAATATATAGCCTGTTCTGTGTCCGTGATGTCCGAGAAAGAAAATTGGATTTTTTATACATACTTACCTGTAAAATCCAATTCTTTCGAAGGATATCATGGGACATCATTCTGTCTTGTGGAGTTCATTGCTTGCTACAAAACTGAAGTGCTCCCAGTGTGGGAGGGGTTATATAGGAGGGGGGACTTCCTGTTTGTTTTTTATTTGATTACTAGTGTCCATTCACCTATAGGTGGCGTATAACCCAGTATGTATAGAATATATAGCCAGCTCTGTGTCCCGTGATGTCCTTAGAAAGAAATGGATTTTACAGGTAAGTATGTATAAAAAATCTAATTTTTTTTAGGCATTCTTTCCTTTATTTTCACCTGGTGATCTGGCCAGTATGTCTGTTGTTTTTCAAAAGAACATGCTGCCCTGCAGATGTAGCAGTTACCTGGTTGAGAAAAACCATTTACTACTGACGGGTGCTTACAATGATCAACTTTTTAATGTAAAACTTTTATCCCAAAAGGAAAAAAAATGTTTGCTGTAACTGCTTATAAAGTGTTGGCTGGAGTATGGCTTCGGTTTTTAGTGTATCTAAATCTGCTAGTACATCTAACACTCACCTTCCCCAGAGTAAAAATGCTGCTGTTCAAAGATGCCCCTGTGAGTTGAGCGGACACCTGGATGTTCGGGTTCGGCCGAACTTCGCAAAAAAGTTTGGGTTCGGTACCGAACTTGACCCCGAACCCCATTGAAGTCAATGGGGACCCAAACTTTTCGGCACAAAAAATTGCTGTAAAAAAGTCCTGGAAAGTGCTAGAGGGCTGCAAAATGCTCTCCTCATTCTGCCTGAAAATGTACTATGTAGCACTATTTATTAATACAAAAAAAAATTAATAATAAATTCTTCTTTTTTTTTTTTTTTTGGAAAACAGCAACGTAGACGCACTTTTTTTTTGTGCAAGAAATGCACCGCTCACACCAACAGCAGGAACATCTCCCTATATAACTAGGAGATGATTATAGAGCAATATTCTGGCCTTTACATCACCAGCAGGAACCTCTCCCTATAGAACTAGGAGATGATTTTAGAACAATAATCTGTCCCTCAAAGCAGTAGACTCTACCTAGTCCAGTATCAGATCGTTCTGTAATGCAGGATGAGATGTTATTAGATCTGCAATCTGTCCCTCACAACGCCGGCAGCATCCTCTCCCTACGCTAGCCTGAGAGCATGTGACATGCAGCACTACGTGACTCCAGCTTATACAGAGGCTGGGTCACATGATGCACTGGCCAATCACAGCCATGCCATTAGTAGGCATGGCTGTGATGGCTTCTAAGGGCAAACCAGTGAAACACTTGTTGATTGGCTGCCCTGCAGCTATTCAACAGGTGGGATAAAATACCCGAACCCGGACTTTTTTTTAAATGTCCGGGTTCGGGTCACGGACACCCCAAAGTTCGGTACGGACCCGAACTTTACAGTTCGAGTTTGCTCAACTCTACTCCTAAACTGCCAATACAACTTTGCAGGGCTGGGGGCGAGGGGCATGTTGGCATGGTGTTTTGCAGGTCCCATCGAAAAAGAAGGGTCATTGGATACTTCCCTAGTTAGCAGGGTTAGGAAGTAATAGGAAGCCTAGGATTTGTCAAGGGGGCTGGCAGGATCACCAGGTATTCAGTGTGAGACAGAAGAATGTAATATTTTATATTTCGGTTCACATACACTTTAAATATGGTAAAATTGTGTAGTGTTCCATGTCTCTCCTAAACAGTAATATATTTGATGTGCCAAGCGGCATTATCCAAAAATGTACGTGGAAATTATTTTTAACAATTGTCAACTTTTATATGAAACGATATATATTTAAATATGTATATACATATACTAAACCCACGCTGATGTGTGCAAAAAAAGAGGGTCTAATCTTCTGCAGCTGCTATGTACAGGGGTAAAACCTCCTAATATCTGGTAAATTATGTAAAACACAGCGCTAGCAGTATCCCCCACAGTATTTTATAACGTGTGCTAAATATATAAACATAATATATAATTATAAAGTGCTAATGTGCCAGACAATAAATGAACAGTTCATTTGTGCTCCAAATCAGTCCATTAGTAGCTCTAACTGATATGTAAAATAGTAATAGTAATAGTTCTCAGAAATTTCCAATCACAAAAGTGCTCAGTGCTTCAATCAAACCGATAAAAAGTGCTGGTGTGCTGTAGACAATCCAAAATGTGCTTTGTGCCACTCTCCCCTCGTCCTCCTACTCACCAGAAACTGGTGACCCTCAGCTTTGCAGTCTGGGGTCTAACAGGATTTTTCTGGTGTTAGTAGTAACCAGGGTGGATAAAAATCAATGATTTTTAAAAAAAAATAAATAAATAAATTAGATTTTTTAAATTTAAATCAGATTTTTTTTATTTAAATCGATTTTTTTTATTTTTATCAAATTTATTTTAATAAAATGCTTTGAAGTAAAAATTGATCCAAAGATAGATTTCTATTTAGGATACATTAATAATTTAGTTTATTCAGCATGAAATTGAGCTTAGTTATGTAGCATGAGGCTGTATATTCTGCAATATTTACATTTTTGGTAAACTCATTCAATGAATCCAAGCTCTGCAAGCTGAGATAGCATGCACTGCATTAATGCATTCACACAATTTGAGAGTAACCATGAGATAAAACAAAGTTCAGGAATATTCCTTTATCCCATTGTTTTGCAAATCTATGTACACTACAAACTGTATGATTGAATCGGTTCTGATATCGCTGTTTTACTAACCTGACAGATTATTATTCTAAATAGGGAACCTTCATTTTGTTTGCAAATATTAAAGATTTTAACTACCAGCAAGAATAAGTCCTTACATTTAAAGAGCACCTGTCATTTCAGATCCATCAGGGCAGCGCCTGTTAGCGGGCATCCACTCACCTGCTGCCGCCACCTCCTTCACCTTGTTGTGTCACTGCCGCAGCACCAGCCGTCCCATTAAAGTGAATGGGACTGTCGGTGAGTCAACAGCTGGTCAGAGGAGGAGTCGCTGCGGGTCAGAGATGACAGTTGCTCTTTAAAAATTGTAAATTTAAATCAAGTTGATTTAAATAAAGCCTTTTTACTAGTAATTTAAATCATGATTTAAATCGACTTAATTTAAATCAAATCCACTCTGGTAGTAACCAGGGTGGTATCTTTAAGAGGGGGCACCCTGTGTGGTGGGGTGAAACGCGCTGACACAGTTCCAGTGCTTTGTAACCATTGATGGCATTTCCAGTGTCCATGGAACGCACAGCGCTGGACAGACAGGAAGCAGAGCACTGCAATGACTACCTGCTTACACTTATTGGAGATTCTGTGAGTTTTCACTATGTCTGCCCTTACTTTGATTGGAGGTAATTGGCTATCCCAATCCTGAAGGGGAAATCGCTCTTAAAGATACCACCCTGGTTACTTCTAACACCAGAAAAAGCCTCTTAGACCCCAGACTGCAAAGCTGTGGGTCACTTGTTTCTGGTGAGTAGGAGGACAAGAGGGGAGATTGGCAGAAAGCACGATTTGGATTGTTTACAGCACACCAGCACTTTTTATCGGTTTGATTGAAGCACTGAGCACTTTTGTGATTGGAAATTTCTGAGAACTATCACCGGTTTTACATATCGGTTGGAGCTACTAATGGACTGATTTGGAGCACAAATGGACTGTTCAGGGAGAAGGACCTCCAGTCTCAAGTGACCGATTCCCAAAAGAAAAAAATTTTAAAGCTTGCGCATACCTCCTCTATCTCTTCTCATACAGCGGAAGTGAACTATAAGCTACTCACCAGATGGCATTACACTCCATGTTCCCTACCAGTTCCCCATTATGCTGGAGGGGCTGCGGGGGCATGGCCACCCACGCACACATCTGGTGGAACTGCCCGAGGATTAGGCCCTTTTGGTCAAAGGTCCTGGAAATTACAAACTTGATCTCTGACTCCTCTGTCGCTGATGATCCATGGGAGGTTCTTTTTCACTGCACAAGGGTACCAACTAAGATATACAAAAAAACCATCACTCCACACCTACTCAATGCAGCGAAGGCACTGATCCCAACATTATGGGGCCAACAAACCACACCCTCCATAAAATCATAGCTGCAAAAAGTGGGGGATATTCACCTCATTGAGGAACTGACTCACTCCGCCAGGGGTGAAGATCAAAAACACTTCGTAACATGGTACAAGTGGAGTGAATTCACCACATCCGTCAAATACAAATAGTTCAAACATTAAAGGTCCTGGAAACTGGTTTTCCCGGATTAGGAGCCCGTCAAGGTGGTCTACACACGCACCCACCGGTACGGGGGCGTCGGGGAGGTCGTATTACCCCTTGACCATCCCTTGTACCTCACATTACGGTAGACCACTCATCGAATATCAA
>BLSH010122632.1:119677-134385 GCA_018402905.1 Glandirana rugosa | reverse complement strand
TTTTACTTTCCTGGCTTGTTAGGGTCTCAAGAAATGAGATAGGCTGTCAGTATATCAGGTGTGATCAGATCTGATCAATTTTCAATGATTGGCACCATAGCTTGTAGACTCTATAACTTACACAAGGACCAAATAATATACACTTATTTGGGTTATTTTTACCAAAGATAGGTAGCAGTATAAATTTCGGCCAAAATTTACAAAGAAAAATTACTAATTTGCAAAATTTTATGACCGAAACAAAGAAAAAGGCATTTTTTCAAAAAAATTTCAATCTTTTTTTATTTATAGCACAAAAAATAAACCCCCTCCTAGTGATTAAATACCACCAAAAGAAAGCTCTATTTGTGTGAAAAAAAGGACGCAAATTTTATATGGGTACCGTGTTGCATGACTGAGTAATTGTCATTCAAAATGTGATAGCGCTGAAAGCTGAAAAATGGCCTGGACAGGAAGGGGGTTTTCGTGCCAGGTACTGTTGTGGTTAAGTAATTGGAAAAGCAAGCAGATATCTGTCCTAGCTAATAGTATCAGTATGGAAATTTTATGCTGGTCAATAATATACCAGTTACCAGAATGTAACTCGTAGCTGTTTCAAGATATTAATACACGTAGAAAACTGTATCTGAGAGGGGGACTGCTGCATGATTATAAACCTGTGGCATCCCATCAATGCAATGCAGAGCATTCACTTGTTACTGCCCATCTGTGAGTTTCCTTTTGTTTGCAGATTGTCACTACTTTGTTTGCAAATGAAACAAAAAACTAGCAAGAACAGTGTGCACCTAAACCTTAGCTTGTGTTCTTTGTCTCTAGTAAGTTTGGGACTATCCTAGATCATTAAAATTGTTGTTCTGCTGAACATCAGGAAGCAGTGGGTGCTTTTCCAAACTGTAAAGTCCATGGGGAGGATGGTCTCCCCATGGAATTATTTAAACAATACCCTGAAGTGTTGCTCCCACGCTTGGAGGTTCTTCAGTGGGTCTCTAGAGCTGGGAGCTCTGCCTCCCTCTATGTCCAAGGAAAATTTCATTTTACTCTTGAAAGCCGGCAAGAACCCAGTGGATCCAGGATCTTCTAGACTGATCTCGCTCTTCCAGTACGATGTAAAGATTCTTGCCAAGGTGCTGGCAGTCTACCTGAATGAGGTTATCGTGTCAATTGTGCACTCCAACCAGGCCGGCTTTATGCCAAATAAGTCAACTGCAATTAATTTGAGAAGGCTTTTCCTAAATATGCAGTCCCCGGCTGAAAATGTTGGCAGCAGGGCATTGCTGTCACTAGACGCCACTAAGGCCTTTGATAGCATTGACTGGGGGTATTTATGGGCAATATTAGAACGATTTGGCTTTGGCCCACAGTATATATCCTGGGTGCACCTGCTCTATGCCGGGGCATTTGGAAAACTATCTCATACCTTTGCTTTGAGGAGGAGTACTAGGCAGGGGTGTCCCTTATCGCCCCTTTTGTTTTTCTTGGCGATAGAACCATTGGCAATCAGGATCAAGTCACATCCTAGTATTCAGCTACAGGAACGTACAGGTAAAGGTGATGTTATATGCTGATGACACGCTCCTTTTGCTAGGTGACACTGATACCTCCTTACAGGAAGCCGTGGCCACTATTCTAGAATGTGGGGGCTTCTCAGTCCTTACTATAAATTGGTCAAAATCTGCTCTGATGTTATTAGATGGAACTGACACACAAATGGTAACGTCGGGCATGTCCCATACCCATTACATCCTCAAGTACCTGGGGGTTCAAGTATCACCACATCCCGAGACTTTTGTCACTTGAATATTTCTCCCCTTCTCCAGAGGTTTAGGGAACACATCAAAACATGGCATTCCCTTTGTTTATCTGTGGCAGGTCGGGTAAATGTATTTAAAATGATTCATATGCCGCAGTTACTTTACTATTTGCATAACACCCCAATGGTAATCCCATTGAAAATCTTTAGAATAGTCAATACACTTTATCGTACTCGAATTTGGAAAGCTGACTCTCCCAGAATCAAGCTAGAACATTTACAAAGGCCCAAAGATGAAGGTGAGTGCGCTTTGCCCAACCCATGTTCATATTATTTAGCGGCTCAGTTAAAACACCCTCTAGGCAACTTCTGCACGGGCAGTGAGGGGGATGGAACGGTGAGTGACTCCTCCACAGGGGTAATGACCCATACCATCCATAGAGGTTCCATTCCACAGGCTCTTGAAGCGCAGGCTTTCGGATTACCACACCAGCATTAACCGACCTAAAACCTCATTCAGAAGGTCTGGAATGAGGTCAAGTACCTTCAGAGGGTAACAGGATATACTGACTACAGTCCCATATGGTTTAATGATACTTAGCTGGAGCTTGCTAAGTTGCAGAGTGGTGCTAAATGGGAAAAATATGTAGAAACGCACCTTAAACAAATATTTCACAGTGGGGTACTTCTGACATTTTCCGCTCTACAGACTAGTTTAAATATACCACCCTTTATATATTTTTATTATCTGTAGCTGCAACATGCAGTTAAAGCATAGAGTAACTCATCAGAATGGCACCTATCCCCCACTCCGTTGTTCGGACTCATTAGGGATGCCGGCTAATCCAAAGGCTTTATCTCACAAAGTTATGCCATGCTTCTCCAGTATGTTATGGAGTGACACCCCCTGAGGGTGATGGAGTGGTGCGAATGTGATGTTGGCCAAATGGATGGAGACCAATGGGAGGAGGCCTTTCAGGCAGTGGTTACGTGTTCATTAAATCTATCACAAAGGCTAACTCAACTGTATATCCTTCTGAGGGTGTACTTTACCCCTCACAGACTACACCTAATGGGTTTACAAACCAAATTTACCTGTATGAGGTGTAAGTGGAACCACAGGGATTTGATGCACCTCTTGTGGCGCTGCTTGAAACTGCATGCGTATTGGGCGAGGGTGGTGAATAGAGTAAATTCAGTGTTTCAGGTGACCCTTCCCCTAGACCCAGGGGCCTGTCTATTGGGTATATTGGAAGAGTACGACTGGGAGGTGCACACCAGAGAGGCTGTACTTAGAGTCTTATTCCATGCACGAAAGCTGATCATGATACATTGGAGGTCGGAAGATCCCCCCACTGTGAGGGAATGGGTTAAAAGTATAGGTGAGCTGTTGTGATTGGAAAAGCTTATCTTTCAACATCGGGGTAATGCACATAAATTCAAGAGGGTATGGGCACCGTGCTTAGATGTTCTGGGGCTCTCACCGGTGGACTTAACCATGGATAGTTTGCTTCAGCTTAATGATGGCTAGCTACCTCAATGCGAGGTATAATGATAGTAAACCCGTGAGGAGGTCTCCGTGCTGGGTGCATAAAACAAACTACAAATGTTTCTTTGGTTTTCTTTTTATATGCATATTTTGGTAATGTACTAATGTGGTTACTACTTTTCTGGATTCGATCTTAGTGGTGGATGTGTTCCTGCTGTAACTTACACTGTTTTGTAATTGTTGGTAATGTGTGCTGCTCAGAGGCGTAACTAGAACCTTCAGGACCCCGGTGCAAGAAATTATGAAGGACCCCCTGGCCAGGGCCCTTCCCTCTCCCCACTGATTCTGGGGCCCTTTACTTCTATCGTGGGTCCCTTTATTACGGTACCACAGTGGGGCCCTTTCACAAGTTGTGCAGCAGGCCTTCTGCAATCTTTAGGCCTTCCCATGGTGGTGAAATGCCAGGGCCTAGTCACAATTGCAACCTTTGCAATCCTGATAGTTCCCTCACTGGTGTCCGTAGTTTTTAATTTTTATTTTAATTTTACTATTTTATTACCATTTCATTTTATTTATTTTACAGTTTTATTTTTACAGTGTTTTACATTTTTTAGGAGCTCTGTTGGGGGGCTTTGAGGAGATATCATGGGTCTAAACAAACCTCAGCTCTCAATTTCCATCTGTGTAACCTCAGCTGCACAGAATGAATGGACAGGAATAGCTATGCACCAAGCCTCCCATACATTCAGAAACGGAAGTATAGTAAAAACAGTTTACTATGCTTCCATTGTGAATGAACCAATTGGTGCCAATTACTGACTCTGTTCATTCAGAAAAGGAAGGAGTCGGTAAATGAGAAATTTACCGACCCGTTTCCCATCTCTCCATCATGACACATCTTCTACAGCAGCTGGCAGGAGTGAGGAGGGGGAAGAAGGGGGGGGGGGGACCAGGGAAGCACACAGGGACCCTGGGAACAGCAGAAGACAAGTAAACTGGATAGAGGAAAATGGAGGAGATTGGTTCCTCTAAATGCCACCCCTGCCATCCCTCCTATTCAGGTGTACAAGAGAGGCACATGGGTCCCCTGGACCATGGGGCCCAGTTGCAATTGCAACCTCTGCAACCCCTATTGTTACACCCCTGATGCTGCTGTGTTTTCAATAAAACATTTTTGGCTGAATTAAAAAAAAAAATGTTCTACTGCTGGCTAATTTTACACTACTGTATAATATCTGCAGCCTCCTAATTGATTTTAATGGAATGCCTGCTTGTACTCATCTCTATCATTTTGGCTTATTAACCCTGAATTAATCTGTCCTGCTTACTGGGAAATGTTCCACTGCCACATCTTTTGCAGTATCTAAATTCTTATAGTAAACCCTGTGCTCTTTGTCCCTAGTAAATTAGGGCATAGCCTTGCTCATTAAAACAGCCCTGCTGTCCACTAATATTTTCACTGCTTTCTTATATGTGGTCTAATTCTTAGAGTATCTGCATGGAGTTTGCATGTTTTCCCTGTGCTTGTGTGGCTTTCCTCTGGGTAATCTGTTTTCCTCCCAATTTCCAAAGACCTGTTCATAGGTTAATTAGCTCCTGTCTAAATTAGCCTTAGTATGTGTATCACAAACCTGGTGGTGGAGCCTGACATGATGAGGAAGGCCTTTCTTACACCTCCTGCTCAAGGCAGCCTGGTATGGTAACAGGAGGGGCAAGGGCACAGAGTGAGTGGAGTGCCTGTTAGTTCTTCCAGCAGTTGGTGCAGGTTAGTGGCTGGTGCATCTCAAAGCCAAGCCGGATGGCAGGGACAGCTGATGGCGTCTGGTACTTGACAGGACTGGTGAGGTGGTTGACCGGAGATCAGCCGTCATTAGCTGGAAGCAGGTGAAAGGCAGCAGGTACTTGGCTGAGAGGCGGATGGTCAGCTGGTATTTTGCTGGCAGGCGGCTGATTAGTGGGTACCTGGTTGCCAGGTGGTAGCAGGTTAGCAGGGTCAGGTTAGCCAGGTTGGTAAGTAAGATCAGGTACAAGCAGGAGACAGGAGAGTAGTCAGAGTGCAGGCTGGAGTCATCAACCGTAAGACAAGTCCTGGGCAAGCAGAAGGCAGGGACGGATCTCAGGGACAAGTGGGGGTCAGTGCAGGCAGCATTCAGGATAAGTTAGAGGTGGGCTGGGTTAGTAGCTGACGATCAAACACAAAAACAAGTCAGGGGTTGCATGGAAAACACAGCAAAGAACCACTGTAGCTGTTCTGGATTAATAGTCTGTTTGGCGCCAGAATTAGTGTCCCACACGCTGGCCTGTGCTCCAAAGCACCAGCTTTTGTATGGGCAGGCCTTCCCTACATACAAATGTGAGTTCGGGACCTCAGACCGTAAGCTTCTTGAGGGCAGGGACTGATGGCAATGTAAAATATATATGTAAAGTTCTACATATATTTTCAGCGCTATTAAAATACCTTTGCAATTGCAGCCAGGCCCCGTGTGCCTCCCTTGTACACCTGGATAGGAGGGATGGTGGGGGCGGCATTTAGAGGAACCAATCTCCTCCATTTTTCTCCTAATGGAGGAGATTGGTTCCTCTATATGCTGCCCCCACTGCCCCTCCTATCCAGTTTACTTGTCTTCTGCTGTTCTCAGGGTCCCTGTGTCTCCCCACAGAGCTGTCTTCCCCCCTCCTCTCTCCTGCCAGCTGCTGTTGAAGATGTGTAATGATGGAGAGATGGGAACGGGTCGGTAAATTTGTCATTTGCTGGCTTCTTCCTTTTCTGAATGGACAGAGTCAGTGATTGGTACCAATTGGTTCACTCATAACTGAAGCATAGTAAACTATCTTCAATATACTTCCGTTTCTGAACACAACTCTGAACACAACAAGCTCTGTACACAACTATTCATTTATTCAGTGGGACAGTAATAAAGGGAACCATGACTGGAGTAAAGGGCCCCAGGATCAGTGGAAATAGGGAAGGGCTCTGGCCAGAGGTCAGGGGGGCCCTTCATAATTTCTTGCACCGGGGCCCTGAAGGTTCTAGTTTATGCCTCTGCCTCCAGTGGAATCTGTCACCTGATGCCTCTGGGTTCCGGGCTCCGTTCCCTAAGAGCGTTGCGCTGCATGGGGGCGGAGCCCTGTGGCAAATTCAAAACTGAAACACGCATAACACATACAGTACACTATAATCTGTAAGATTACATTACTGTATCAAATCATTTCACATCCCCTTTGTCCCTAGTGGTTTGTCCAGTGCCCTGCATGCGCTTTTATATTTTATACGCCATTCTTTCTACCTGGAAACTTGAGAATGTCCATGGAATCCAAAAAGCGTCCCTTTTACGCCAAGAGGTTTTTGACCAGCTAGAAAACAGCGTTAGTAAATAAGAATCACTTGCAGAGTTGAGTGGTACTGATTTGTGATGAAATTTATCATCAGACACTGAAAGTGACGACAACAATTCTGCAACTTGAGCAAATTTCAGTGTTTTTGACTTGATTACATTATTGAATACATTTTATTATTATTTTTGATTATAGTTATTTATTATATATTTTTAAATATATATATATATATATATATATAAAATGATTTTGTTATTTACAACTTTATAATACCCGGGATGTCTACTAAACTCTTGTTTGGACAGATTTAAGAAGTGAGTTATTCCTAATAATTACAGGCCTACAATATAAAACGCCAAATTTCTATGTGAAACAATGTATCACTTTGAGACGCAAAAATCTGACATAATTCTTCATCAAAAATTTAAAGATGCAAGTCAATTTTACACTGCTGTACCATCTGCAGTCTTTTAATTGTTAATGAGAGCTTGATAGAAATTGGCCAGCAGCAGAAAAGTTTTGCATCAGAGAGAACAGGGATGTTTTCTCTCTTGAGAAGTTAACTCAGTTTTAATATTTACCTTTTCTCAATGATTTCTGCTTCCATCACATGTCTGCTTAATAGCTATTGCAGCTTTTCTTCTTCCTTATCAGTTGACACCTTGGCTGAGCCTTACCTTGACCCCACGTGAAAGCAGGGCCAGCCTGTAACATTGCTTCAGCCACTGGATACAGCATAGGTTCTCAACTTCGAAAGTAGTGTATCACATTAATTTAGCTGCAGAATACTATGTAGGTCCAGGGCCAAGGTCCACAAGGCATCCTCTTTTGGGGTATGCCATTGAGGAGGGTGAAGCCAAGAAGAGACTTGTCCTTAACATCCTGCTCCAATTGAGGCAGACATCTGCTGCAGTAAGTGTGTGCTCTTCCCTGGTTCACAGAGTGCTGTTTCTCTGATTACCCTGGTGGCTTGTAACGACGCTCAGGCTGTGACACTTTTTAAACCTAATGTTTCAGCCATGGATCAGAAACACTGGCTATTTGAATTTGATGCCCTTTTTTTCAGCTTCAGGACTGCCACATGGGCTCACCATCGCAACTGTGCAGCCACGGACTCCTTGGCCATAATGCACATGTATGATTCGTTTCTCCTCCTCTTGGGGAACTCTTTCCAGCTGTGTATGCTGCTTCCTGCTTAAAAAAAAAACAGAACAGCAATCCTTGCACGCTTCCTGAGTCCCAGCCACTTGCAATGCTTGGCATAAACGGCTTCACCCTTCCCTCTCTGCAGAGGTAAAGTTTGAGAGTACTCCTTTGGAGATATCTAGCATTACATGGCAGATCATAGACAGAGAATTAAGAGGTCAGGGGATTTGGAATTAGTCATTGGCTCAGGGGAGGGTGAAAGGTTCTCTCCAAAGGGCCCTTGTCCCCTCAGTTCTGACCACTGCCCTGATCCAACTCTTCATCAGTGACTTCCATTGCTCCTATCTAGAGAGGGGTACTCTGCCACCATGCCTGACCCTATGGGTAGGACTTCAACCATTTTAGGGGTCCTATATAGCAGAGGTCCCAAACTAGCTCCTTCAGCCTCCCCTCCAGAATCGGTCTCTGACTTTGCTTACGACTGTCGCCTGAGGAGGTTTACGAGGAAGGTCCGCCCTCCTGTTTCTGAGACATCAGATCAGGATGAAATAGTTGCTGCTGAGTTCTCTTCAAAACTGAGATATACACTCACCGGCTACTTTATTAGGTACACCTTGCTAGTACCAGGTTGGACCCCCTTTTGCCTTAAGAACTGACTTTATTCTTCGTGGCATAGATTTAACAAGGTGTTGGAAACATTCCTCAGAGATTTTGGTCCATAGTGACATGATAACATCACGCAGTTGCTGCAGATTTGTTGGCTGCACATCCATGATGCAAATCTCCCATTCCCCTACATATCAAAGGGGCTCTATTGGATTGAGATCTGGTGACTGTAGTCATAAAGGGATGGACCTGGTCAGCAATAATACTCAGGTAGGCCGTGGCATTTAAATGATGTTCATCTGGTACTAAGGGGACCAAAGTGTGCCAAGAAAATATCCTCCACACCATTACACCACCACCAGCCTGAACCGGTGATACAAGGCAGGATGAATCCATGCTTTCATGTTTACGCCAAATTCTGACACTACCCTCTGAATGTCGCAGCTGAAATTGAGGCTCATCAGACCAGGCAACAATCTTCTATTGTCCAATTTTGGTGAGCCTGTGTGAACTGTAGCGTCAGTTTCCTGTTATTAGCGGACAGGAGTGGCACCCGGTGAGGTCTTCTGCTGCTGTAGCCCATCTGCTTCAAGGTTTGATGTGTTGTGTGTTCAGAGATGGTATTTTGCATTTGTTGTAACCAGTGGTTATTTGAGTTACTGTTGCATTTCGATCATCTCTAACCATTCTGCCCTCTCTTCTCTGACATCAACAAGGCATTTCCGTCCACACAACTGCCTCTCATTGAATATAATCTCTTTTTTGGATCATTCTCTGTAAACCCTGGAGATGGTTGTGCATTAAAATCCCAGTAGATCAGCAGTTTTTGAAATACACAAACCAGCTCGCTTGGCACCAACAACCATGCCACATTCAAAGTTACTTAAATCCCATTTCTTCCCCATTCTGATGCTCAGTTTGAACTTTGGCAAGTTGTTTTTGTAATGATATCATGTGCGAGACGCACAAAACTAGCACCATTTTGCCACAAGTACGCCATGGGACTTTTAACTTGGGAAACCCCTCACTCCTCATTCCCCTTCCAAACAACTTAGGAATGCCAGGTATTCTAACAGACTCCCAAAAGCCTGGGGGATGTTTTGGCAAGCCTAACCATAAACCAATAAATCAGATCCCTTAAAGGATAACACAGAAGATCTCAGATAAGGGAGAGCGCTATAATTTTATTCAGACAGCTGTGACCTTCCAGTAACCCTAAATCAACATGAAAAGGTAGAAAATATACCCACAGTTCATAACTTCAGATAGAAACGTGACATATTAATAAAAAGTGTATATCTGTATGCGGGAAGGCATACCGATTAAAACAAACCCAGACATCGATGAATTCACTTCTAAGGGAACCCACTGATAGTTTATCCTCCTCCCAGGCTCACAGAAAGTGACAAGTCTGTCATGTTTAGGCTTGTCTTGATGTACTGTGGCTGCTGAACTCAAATTCCCTAATGAGGAATTTTCACGATAATTCCATCCCGGGATATGTTTTTTAGACTGCGAATTGCATACTAGGGCAGATTGTTATTCCACGGTCCGGCCACAGGCCCTCCTTATCCATGTGAGTGGTCAGGCGCATACGACCCCACCCCTTTACACCCAGAGAAAAAGGGAATGAAAGGGACAGCTCTCAGTTCTCACCTTACCATCAAAGAATGAACATCCGAGAACCCATGGAGTCATCGAATCTCTGATTGATCACGGACATTTAAAAGCAAGTAACTTTCCATTCTGTCTTATCTCTTTGCTGTTGTATATTATGTCTCTTATTGCTGTGTAACATCATTTTTCTTTAAATATTTTACCAAACTTGACCTTTTCATTATTAAACCTTATTCTGAAAAGTGTTTAATCTTGTCCCTAAATCTCTTAATGCAAGCTATAACAAATCTGCTCCTTGAAGAGCACTACTGTTCAAGATAACTCATCTGAATATTCCTGTCTGTGGTGGCAGCATGCGTTACAGGTGGTTATTCTAAAATCATAATTGGTATTGCTAATTGTTGGAGAGCTAACACTCCAGATCAAAGGTTAGTGGTGACACTGAAAGGGTTAATTGAATTAGCCCAGTAACAATCGCTCTCAGGCAGCTGGCACTTAGACGGTGGTCCCGCAAGCTGGGAAATCTTTGTGTTGAAAGCAGCTGAGAGTGGTATTGTTACGTTAGTGACAAGCGCGGTGTGAGCTCAATTGGTTGTCTATCACCGGTGAGTGAGGAGGGCAGTGATCTGATACCCGCGTTTGTCACAGTCTTCACCTCATCTAGATGCCTAAATGCATTGAGTTGCTGCCATGTGATTGGCTGATTAGCAGTTTGTGTTAGCTAGCAATTGAACGTGTGTACTTAATAAAGTGGCCGTTGGGTAGTTGCTACACTTATTGATATGCTTTTTCTCTCTCAGAAACATTTCTCTGAGCAATACCCTATCTAGTAAGGGTTCCTTAGAAATGGACAGTCCCTGTGGTTAACCCAGCCATTTCTTGCCTTAACAAGAAGCTTCATGGTTCCTGTTGAAAATTCTTGTATCTTCAAGGATCTGATAGACAAGAGGTTGGTAGCACTGTTTTCTTAGGCGGGTCCCACCATGCAACCTGCGGCTGCTTCCACTGTAGTCTGCGAGGCCCTTGCTGTCTCGACTATTTGAATGGCCTGAGAACCTGGTTCCAAATATCTTTCTACCACCATCTAGAGCTTTTACCTCTAGCTATTTGAAAGATAGATTGGCAGATACACTGTGCCAGAAAGCCTGGATATGCCTACATTCTGATCATTCACAAATGATCCTCCTGGCTCAACTGATCCTTTTTTTTATAATTCCTTTATTTACTTGAAAATATAACTTGAACAAACATTTACATCCAAGGTAGAAGCATGTAGCCAGGTGTGGCATCAGTATAGCCTTCAATCCACAGGCAGGGGAGTAACAGATAATAGGCCCGTCATGGATAGACATTACAGTGATTCTACGACTTGGCACATGGCATGAGAATGTTCCCTCGCCTCAAGAGGAGACGGGGACCAATCAGAACATGTCAACGTATCTAGGAGGGGCCCATATGGCGTAGCCATCCCTGCCAACCAGCAGAAAGTATTGTTTTCTTTCGTTTTTTTTTCCTTTTTTTCTTAACAATGTACATAGTGAAATCAAAGAAGGAGAAGGAGGTGCAGACATCGACAAAGTGGGAGGGAATAAGAGGGAAAAAAACCCCAAGGGGGGGCAAAGGGAGAGAGGGGGAGGAAGGGGGGAGAGTAGGGGGAAGCGTTAACCAGTCCCACTCCCAGGAAAGAGTGAGGCTAGCAGAAGCGCGGTGGGTGGAAGCAACGCATACTCACCAGGCGGAGGACATCGCAGAGAGGTAGGAATCTGTGAATACAAAGTGGTTCCATGGTCTCCAGGTTTCCGTACAGACCTCCTCTGTGTTATGCAGTGTGGCAGTTAGTTCCTCCATGTCCCCAAGAGCATTCACCCTAGCAAACCACATAGCTTTCGTAGGGGTTCAGCTTCCCTCCAATGGAGCGGGATGCAAGTCTTTGCCGCATTCAGGAGTTCCATAGTGAGTTTCCCAAAGAATGTGGACCATGGACCCCCCCGGCGCCACAACACCAGCAAGAATTAGGCACTTGAGGAAAAATGTGGTGAAGCTGGGACGGCACCCTGTACCATCTGGTGAGGATCTTATAACTAGTCTCATAAATCCTTGTGGCCAAGGAAGATTTTTGGGCGAAATGAAGAATCTTACATTTTTGAGCTGGTGTGAGATTAAGGGACAGATCGGACTCCCATTTGGTAAGGAACGAGGGGATGTAATCTTCCCCTGGGTGAATCAGAAGTGAGTATATCAAGGACAGGGAATGACGTATCGGTTCACCTTTGTGGCATATTGATTCAAAGCTGGTGAGGGGGCGTAATATACCCGGCGTGCGGGAGCGACGATGCAGAAAAGAGCGCAGCTGTAATCCACTCCAAAAGTCTAGCGGGTGTCAGTTAAAAGAGTCGGTTCAGGGATAATCGTGCCCGAGGGCGTGAAGAAGTCCATCAAATGAGAATGCCCCTTGGCCGAAAGGCGTTGACATTGTTCCCCCTGCCTACCTGGAGCAAATTCTGGATTGCCCACTATGGTAACCATGGGGGATGGAAGAGGAGAAATGGCGGACTTTCTAAACGTTTCTAAGGCAATCTGCAAGGTACTTCCCAAAGTAGGGTGAGCCGATATCTCTCTCGGGGTGCGGGGTGAAATGCAGGGCCAACTAAACGCAGTTCCCTACGAATCCTCCATTTCCATGGACACCCACAGCTTGTCTGCCCCGTGGCAATGCCAGTCCACTATCCTGCCCTATAATACGTCCGAATGTCCGGAAGAGCGAGGCCCCCCGAGGTCTTTGGTAGTGACATTTTCTGTAGTGTCTGTCGTGGCTCCTGGTGTGCCCAAACAAACTTCCGGAATAGCAAACAAATCTCCCTGAAGAAATGGGGGGAAACCGAATAGGCAGTGCTTGCAGCAGATAGAGTATTTGTGGCAGGACTGTCATTTTGAGAGCACTGCAGCGGCCGAACCAGGTCAGAGTTAGAGAGTGCCAGTGCAACAGGTCATCCCGTACTTTGGAAAGGAGTGGTCCGAAGTTTAATTCATACAGTTTGGACGGATCTGGTATGATGTTGGTACCTAAATATTTTATTGCCGTGGTAGCCCAGTGGAACGGGAAAGAAGGCTGAATATCCAGGATCATCCTGGGATCCACCGAAATATTGGGGGCAGAGGATTTCCCAAAGTTAATTCTAAAGTGGGACAGGGTCCCATACGTCTTCAGGGCTTGTAGGAGGTTGGGCAGAGAAGTAAGTGGGTCTGTGAACAAGAAGATCAAATCCTCAGCTAACGCCGCCACCTTATGGTCTCTGGAGGGTTTACTAAAGCCAGAAATATTGGAGTCAGCCCAAATCATACAAAGAAAGGGTTCCAGTGTCAATATGTATATAAGCGTGGACAGGGGGCATCCCTGCCTCGTTCCATTGGATATATCGAAGAAGCCCAACCTGGTCTCATTGACCTTTACCGCTGCAGAGGATCGAGAGTAAAGAGCAGAAATCCAGCTTAGCATGGAGGGCCCCAGACCTATATGTTCCATTGTCATACAAATAAAGGACCATTGGACCCTATAAAATGCTTTGTCTGCATCTGTAGAGATCAGAAGATGCTGTTTTTTAGTGATCCTAGCTGCATGGATCAGGTTACCGACACGAAGAGTATTGTCCCTCGGTTCTCGGAGAGGGAGGAATCCTGCTTGGTCCTTATGAATTAGGCTTGGGATATGGGGCAATAATCTATTAGCTAAGATCCTTGCGAAAAGTTTGAAATATGTATTTAACAGTGCAATGGGACGATAGATGCCACACTGCGCCGGGTCCTTACCCTCCTAAGGTATCAATGATATATCCGCTCTGAGAGCATTCACTGGCATCACCCGTCCCCCGACTAAAGGTTGAGGGCAGCAACCAGGCGTGGTGTGAGTGTTGCAGAGAATGTCCTGTAGTAGGCAGCCGTAAAACCGTCTGGTCCATGTGCCTTTTTAGGTTTGGCCTGGGCCAGTGCCACACCCAGCTCCTCCTCCGTAATAGGAGCCTCTAGGTCCTAATGCGACGCAGATGGAAGGGATGGCATGCCCGAGGCCACAATATATGAGCAAATCTTGGCGGTAAGATCCAAGGAGGCTTCCGTAGAAGGAGTCGGATCCAGGTTATATAGGTCACGGAAAAGAGTAAAATTCCGCCGCCATGGATCTGAGTTTCTGTCCTGAGGATGAGATGATGTGTGGAATGAGGGTTCGAGTACGTGGGCCCCTGAGAGCTCTTGCAAGGAGGGTACCAGGTTTATTGGAGAATTCATACATGGTTCGCCTGGACCAGGCTAGCTTCTGTTTTGTTTTGTGAAACAGGAGAAAATTGAGTTCTTCTCGGATCTTAAGTAGCCCAGTGTGAACCGATTGTGCAATGCTGGCTTTGTGTGCTCTTTCGAGACGACGCATGCGAGCAAGTAAAGTGTCTACCTGCTTGGATCTCTCCCGTTTCAAGTTAGCTCCCAACTTGATTAGAGAACCCCTAATAACAGGCTTATGCGCCTCCCATACCACTAGGGGGTTATCCACAGAGCCCTCATTCAGCTCGAAGTACTCGGTGAGAGCTGTTGTCAAGCCTTGGCGGACCTCAGATGACTGAAGAATAGATTTATTGAGACGCCACGAGGGGGGGGGGGTTCTGACCCGAAGGGCCTAATTGAATGTTGAGGTGTATGGGAGCATGGTCTGACATAAGTATGTCACCAATTTGGGCCATTTGAACCCGCGGGAGTTCCCTGTGTGAGATCAAAATA